>LOJH01000437.1:33463-46338 GCA_001685095.1 Ellobius talpinus | reverse complement strand
ACACACACACACACACACACACACACACACACACACACACACACACTGCTTCTCTGGAGCCTGGCCGGAGTCTGGCCAGCATCCTGCAATTGTGCCAGCTCAGGCTGGCAGCCCTGGGGTGGGTTTTGAAACCACGCCTGCAGATGTCTTTGAGGCTGGGGCTTCATCCATTTCAAAGCCACTAAGCGCATGCTCAGAGCAGAGCTGGACCATCTGCGGCCTAGAAGGTCAGTGGTCTTGGACAGCATGAATGACAATAAACAAGGAAAAGGATAAATAAACAAGACCACATGGGGACAGTAAGGCCAGGAGCAGGCATTTTCCTGTATGTAGGGACTGCCCTGTGGACGCAGAGCAGCCAAGACAGCCAATGGACAGGTGGGTTTGCAGGCTGCCGCCAGGCACAGCCAAGGGCCAAAACCAAGAGAGCTGGAAGAAGCTCCTGCCACCATTCTGGAGCAAACTCCACAGATGATTCAGGAGGTTAAGTCCACAGACAACAAAAGGCAACAGACTGCCAGCTTGGAGCAGTCAGTAGACAAACCCAGCAGCCTCTCCAGTTGGGCCACCAGGGCAAGTCAGGCTCCAGGAGAGGAGGCATCTTGAGCCACCTGAGAGTCCCAGTCCCGCAAGCTCCAGGAGCAGGCTGCCCGGCCATTCCCTGCTTCCCTGAGTCTTCACAGGGGTGAAGAGGCCTTCCTGCAATTAGCTTTGTGGGCCTGCACTAACATGGCGCTCTATGCCCACAGTCCTTGCTCCCCTCCTTACAGAAACACAAACAGGTTGTTCCTTGGTGTCCTAGACTGTGCCCAGTTCAAGGAAGTGTCCTCCTACTTTGGGCTAGTCTCTGCCACCTCACCACAGTCTTGAGGGTCAGTTGTTAGTAGTTGGGACCTTGTTCCCAGGCTGCCCAATCCCCATCCACCCCCAAGCCCTTGTACCCGAGGGTCTATCACCAGGTAGGTTCGGATGTTCATCTCTTTCAGATAGGGGTCACGCTGCTGCCCGTTCCCATCTTCCACCTCGTACGCCTTGTCCAGGTGGTTCAGTGTCGCCTCTGTGATGTGCACCCGGCTGGGGAGACGGAAGTCAGATAAAGCAGCATGGTCCAGGCACCCACTTAGGGGTGCACAGCAGACGGGGCTGGCACCATCCCCTGCCTCCACACCTGGTCCCGCCCTGATCAGCCTGGCCTCTGCCCTGCTGAAACTCACCCAGGGACTCCAGCCGCCTCCATCCTGTTGGCCAGGGACACATCATGGGACCACACATCATACTGCCACTTGCGAAGCCCGATGACCCCACACAGCACATTGCCGGAGTGGATACCCACCCGCATGCTGATGTCCACTCCTGTGGCCTCACGCACCTGCCTGGAGCAGAGCGGTCTGTCACCTACAGCAGTTCAAGGAACACACTGGAGGTCTCGGGTATGGCAGCACACCAAGGAGGGAGGCAGAGGTTCCTCTTCAGAGAGGTCAAGAACTCCATCCTTGGGAGAGTGTAAGCTCACACCCAGCTCAAGGGTGTATAGGAAGAGAAAGGGACTTAGGATGCCATTTATGCTGATGCGCCACCTTCTGACCCAGGTATCCCCTGCTGGGCAGCCCTGGTTGGTTTTGATAAGGCTGCCAGGGTGTAGAGGATGCTAAGCCCTACCCAGCACCCAGTATAGACAAGGACTATGGGGGCTTCTCCACTCCACCTGCAGGAAATGAGAGCCCTGTTCAGCACAAGGAGCCCCCAGAGTGGAGCCTTCTAGGACATGGCACTACCCCTATTTCCCAGGCATGAGCAGAACTCTATACCCCTCAGGCAAGCTGGTGGTTAGGGGCTCAGGGGCCACCAGCACCTGTGTCCACCACTAGAGCTGCAGATGAGCTGAAGCTACCAAGGCTAAGCCATCAGGAGCAAAAGCTGCCTCTCCACAATGCAGAATGGGGACATGCTGGGTCCCACGACAGGCATCCTGGGTGTCCTGCTGGGTCCCACGGCAAGCATCCTGGGTGTCCTGCTAGGTCCCACGGCAGGCATCCTGGGTGTCCTGCTGGGTCCCACGGCAGGCATCCTGGGTGTCCTGCTGGGTCCCACGGCAGGCATCCTGGGTGTCTGCACTATGGAGTATCCTACCACTTGGGGAGAGCTCTGGAGGTACAGCAAAGAGGTATCAGATGGAGTACCTCCTCTGCTGCCTAGACAGGCCACCTCCACCACCACCTCATGAATCTTCCTGCACGCCCCTGAGCGCCTCACCAACAGACCAGTGCCAGCAGAAGGGCCCAGAAGATCCAGGCCTACCTGCTGATGGAGAGTAAGCCCTCTGGCACCACAGGCTTCCCAGAGGAACCAAAAGCTGATGGCATCTGAGAGCTGGACCTCGCCTCTGGAAGGCCTTCCTGCTATCTGTCCTCCTACAATCTCAGTCCTTGGAAGGGTGGAACCCAGCTGCTGCCCAAGCTCAGCTTTCATTCATTTTGGTTTGTTTTGTTTTTTGAGACAGGGTCTCTCTATGTAGTACTGGAACTTGCTATGTAGACCAGGCTGGCCTCAAACTCACAGAGATCTACCTGCCTCAGCCTCCTCAGTGCTGGAATTAAAGGTGTGTACCACCATGCCTGGCCTAACTCAGCTTTTCAGCTGCTTCTGGAACTTGAAGCCCCAGGTGGGCCCAGAGGAAGGGAGGCCAAGAGAAGGAGTCTGCGTCCTCCACACGGCATGCTGAGAATCCAGGCAAGCCTCACACCCCACCCACCTCAGTTTGGAGTTTTGGCGGGGGGACATGCTCCTGGGCCCTGGCCCACCTGCACCTACTTAATGGCCTCACATATGTCCAGACCCATCTTCACACAGTTGCGGGCGTGGGTGGGCAGTGACACAGGCAGGCCCGACACACAGTAGTAGCAGTCACCCAGAATCTTGATCCGCATGCACTCATTGGCCTGCAGGGTAAGCAAGCAAGGGGCATGCTCAGGGCAGCCCTGGGCCAGCTGGACTCCTCCCTGCTGTGAACGGCCTTCAGGGCTGCTGCAGAGCCTGGCAAGAGGACCTGGAAAGACCCAGCCGGGAATCCAGATGAAAGCAAGGCTTAGTAGGGACCATGCAGGAGGGACTGTCTTTCTTATTTGCCTTTGTAATGTTTGAGCACCTACTGTATACCTGGCCAGGTACTAGGACACAGCAGCAGGCTACAGATACAAACCCTGCAGCTGCGGAATGATCATGCAAGCAGAAGGCTGGGACTAAATCAACGCGACTGGGAGATCTACCCAGGAGAATGAGGAAGGGCCCAGGAGGCCAGAGCCATCACAGCCCTAGAAGAAGAGCATTTGGAGGACTGGAGAGATGGCACAGTGGTTAAGAGCACTGAATGCTCTGAGGACCTGGGTTCAAGTCCCAGCACCCACACGGCAGCTCACAACTGTCTGTAACTCCAGTTCCAGGGGATCCAGCCCCCAGAACAGATATACATATAGGCAAAACACCAAGGCACATAAAATAAAAATAAATTATTCTTTTAAAAAGAAAGAAAACCCATTCCTGTTTGGTATGCCTTCTCAGTGCCAGAAGGACAAATCCCATTCTGCCTAGGCCACTACGTCCTTGTCTACCTCCCTGATACTCTGCTCTACACACACTGAGCTGCCTTCACATCCTGGAGACAGAGTTTTGTGTCTGCTCCAGGCCGTGTTCCCCTACCCCACAGGCTTCCCTTCCCTCCCTAGGTCTGAGTCTGTCTTTCTCTGCCCCCTCCCCGCCACTGGCCTCAAACTCACAGAGATCAGCCAGCTCTGCCTCCCAAGTGTTGGGATTGAAGGCATGCGCCATCATACTATGGCCATGGGTTCCTTTGGAAGGCTTTTCAAAATTTCATTTTGTTTTGTTTTTCAAGGCAGAGTTTCTCTGGGTAACAGCCCTAGCTGTCCTGGTACTCGTTCTGTAGACCAGGCTGGCCTCAAACTCATAGAGATCCGCCTGCCTCTGTTGGGATTAAAGGTGTGCACCACCACTGCTGGCTTCAAGCTTTCTTAATATGCACACTTCACCTGAGACTTTGTCAAGCCGAGACTCTGAGTGAGGCTGGGCATTCTGGTAGCTCCCAGACCCCCAAGGTAAGGCAAGGCTGCCAGACTAAAAGCCATTTGCAGATTGCAAGTCTAAGCTGCCATCTGCTCTGGACCCATAAACACTCTGGGCACACGCTCAGCCTTGTTCTACATCTGCTGAGGTGGAGGTACCCTGGCACCCCGCTCACAGGGATACACAGAAATCACCTCCTACCCAGACACTAGCCCTCAGCCCCAGCCTCCCATCCACTCCCAGCTCATATAGCTCATGATGTTCTGTGACTGCAGCGGCCGGCTGACAGCATGCCCAGGCTCACCTTGGCAATCTGGTCGAATTTCCCAAACAGCTCATTAAGCACCACCACCAGCTCCTTGGGGGAGCAGTCACTGGCCAGCCGTGTGAAGCCCACGATGTCTGCATACAGGATGCTAGTCCGGGTGGACAGAGCTTGGATTAGATCCCTGGGAGGCAGCCCTGCCTCTGTCCCCATCAGCCCCAAAGGCCAGAAGAGATGCTCCTGGCCAGCTTGACCCATCTTAGCTCCAGAGGCCTTTCACTACAACAGGACAGAGCACACTACCTACACTCAGATCCCAGCACCTTCCCCCCTCTCTGCACCTGCACCCAGAGAGTCAAGAGACCTCAACTCCGGGAATACAACTCCCCCTCTTTCCAATTCTCCCCAGGCCCTGAAAGAATCACAAGTGAGCAAGCTGAGGTCCGGGAAGGTAGGTGGCAAAGCCCTCAGGCCTCGCTGGGTTCCATGTCCTGTGAGACCCCAGGCAATAGATGTAGCCCTGACTTGTACTAAAAGATGTGTGCTGGGACATAACGATGGCCCTCAGGCAGAGACCCAGGTAGAGTTCAAAGTGGCCACAGTACACCCCACAAGAGATCCTGCACCTATCAAATCAGTAAGGCCAGGTAAGGACGGGGGTACCTGGTCACCAAGCTCAGGGGTGTCACCTCCTTTAGGGAGAATCATCAGAAATGCCCTTCTCTCCCCACCCAACTGTCCAGTAAATGCATATGAACTGCTCTGATTTTGGGGGGACACTGGGTCTTCTTCCTCTAATACCACCCTAGCCCTTTAAGAGCCTTGATCTGATTCTCCCCATGAAGAAACAAGGAGAGGGGTTGAGGATTCAGCTCAGTGGTAGAGTGCTTGTCTAGCAAGCGCAGGGCCCTGGGTTCAGGTCTCAACTCCAGAAAAAAAAGAAGGAAGGAAGAAAAAAGAAAGGAAGGAAGGAAGGAAGGAAGAAAACAAAGAGAAACTGAGGCCCAAGGAAGTGGCTGACCACCAATCCCTGTGTGGACTGAGGCTCCCAATAGAGCACTATTTGCCCAGGGAAAGGGGAGTGGTGGCCGGATTCTCAAAGGACACCATGCCCCGCGCATTTCCCGAGCCCCGCCCACCTGACATTCTGGTGCCGCTTGACATAGAGGCTGTGAAAGTTGTTATCAGGCATGTGGCGGCGGTCACCACCCTCTTTGAGGCGCTCAATGATGGCCAGCTTCATGCCCATGGATATGTGAGCTGGCAGCACTGAAAGCAGCAGGTTCTCCTGGGCACAGAAAGGCAGACCAGTGGGAGGACAGTGGAGGCAGGCAGAGCATCCCCAAGCCCCAGGCTAGCCACCTGAACCTCATTTCTTCCCACAGACTCTACCCACAATGTCATTGTTTCCTGATGGGTTATCTGTACACAGGATCATCCTGACAGCACCTGCCCTCCCTGTCACCAAAGCTCCGAGGACTGAGACCCTCAAGGGACCAGCCACATGGGCCACATGTGCAGGACAAGGTGGGGTACACAGCAGTCGGGGAAGAAGGGAAGAGGAGACGTAGGTCCCTACCTGCTGGCGCTTCTCCACACGCAGCTTCCGGCGGATCTGGATACACTTGACGGTGTAGATGAAGAGGTCCCGGGAAGCATCCTGCAGCTGGTGCTTGTGAAAGGCCCCCGTGAAGTTCCCACCCAGGAGGATAATGGCATTGGCCAGAAGCTGAGGGCAGCCAAGGGCAAGCAAGGCTCAGCATGGTCCAGCCAGCGCACTTGCTCAGCATGACCCCCACAGCAGACATGGTGGCATTTGTCTGCATTGCCTGACCCAAATACTCTTCAGGTTGTTGTTTTTCCCTGCATTCGGCAGAAAACTGAGGTCCAGGTGGCAGTTGATTCCCTAGTGAGTTGCTATGACCACAGGACCAGAATTTGGGCCTTCTTTGTCCCATGAAACAACATGTTCTATCCATTATCCCTGGACGGTACCAGTCCAGGGATGCCAAGTACTTCCAAGGAGATGCTAGCTACCTCACTGAGCTCTGAACCCAGCCACAGAAGGTACAGAACCCAACTGGCTGCCCAGAGCTCTGACCTCTCCCCCAGAAGTGGCATTTAGGCCAGTCAGAAGGAAGACAATTCCCTGCACCCCAATGATGTGAACTGGGGGCACACTTGCTCAAGACTGGGGTGTTAAGAACCTAGGTCAGGGTCCTGGGGAGAGACACTCAGGGCAGGACCCTGAGCACAGCTAGGGCCTGAGTCTACAGAATATCCTAGACCAGCAGTTAAGGCAGACAAGATGGTGCCCTGCCTACCACCACAGGTCTGCAAACACAGCCCCCAAGCTCAACCTCCACCAGCCCAGAGCCGGCCCCCACCCAGCCTCTGTCGCCCTCCCTCACCTGCAGTCCCAGCTGTGCGCCAGACATGGACGTCTTGGAGGTTCCCGTCACAGCTCCAAATACCAGGAGGTGGGAGACAGTGGAGACCATCCCCACTGTGATGGCTGCCCGCGTGCTGAGGGGCAGCAAGGCATACACCACAAAGACGATGAACAGGCAGAAAGGCACCTGGAGGACAGTGGACCCCGAGAGTCAATATGGCCCAGGACCACGTAGAAGGAGAGGTCCTCAGCCTCTTGGCACCTGGGACATCCCAACCCTAGGATCTCTCATCTCTCCCCTACATGGTGAGGCACAGAAACAGACACACAGCAGGACAGGAAGACCTAAAGAGCCTTGCTCATCGCCTGAATACTGAGTCTCTGTGTCATTGAGCTCAGCTGTTGGCCTGATAACCACTGGAAGGCTGGGATGGGGCAGGGTCACTTGTTGCCTCCCACTCCAGCCCTGCCTGCCTATGGTTTCATGAGCCTGAGCCCAGACAATCACAGCCTGAGCCCGCTCAATCATAGCCTGAGCTCCCCCAAGCACAGCCTGAGCTCACCCAATCACAGCCTGAGCCCGCTCAATCACAGCCTGAGTTCACCCAATCACAACCTGAGTTCACCCAATCACAGCCTGAGATCACCCAATCACAACCTGAGCTCACCTAATCACAACATGAGCTCACCCAATCAGTCTGAGCCCGCCCAATCACAGTCTGAGCCCGCCCAATCACAGAAAATGGCACAGGCTCAGAGGATGCCTCTTCAAAGCAACTGTGACTAACCAGGCCAGGCTGGGGCAACTCAACCAAGGTCTCCAGCTGTCACGTGGGACGGCTGTCCTACTGAGTGAACAGCCATCTCAGCCTCTAGCTGGGGACAGGCTGCTCAGGAACAAAGTAACCCAGAGGAGAACGGGTCCAAAGGGGCCAAGCTACTGGAGCAAGGGCTAGTCCTACTCGGTTCTTCCTGGCACTTGAACCCATTGGTGCTTTTTTGCCTTCTTGAGTTGCAATTTGGTCATCTTTAATCAAACAGGTTCTATCCAAAATGCTAGATTTCCAAGAGGACACTCTGAGAAGAGAGTCAGCTTGGGGCCATATTGAACCCAGTGTCCTAGCCTGCAGGGAGACCACAGCACACTCCCATAAGCCCAAGGCCACAAGCGGGCAGAAGCTGCCACTGACTGCCTGTTCCAGCTACTCGCACCCAAGCCCAGTGACGTCGACTCCCACCCTTACCTGCTCCCACGCACAGGCTTCGTTCTTCCAGGAGTCCCACACCAGCACGGAGCCGAGCAGCATGAGGCAGAGCCAGGTGAGCAGAGCCAAGGCCTGCAGCCACCGCCGCACCAGGCACTCAACATAGACCAGCACGTAGAGAGCCACAAACAGTGTCAGCAGGAAGAACGCAGTACCCAGGAGAGCCTTGTGCCTGGGGGGATCCTGGGTAGAGCAGAGAGTACCCTGACTTTCTCCAGTGGAGCACCCGCTCCTCTAGAAATCTACCCACAATCACTTCAATCTACCCACAATCACTTTTCCTCAGGGAAAGCCTCACTTAAGTCCGGGAGGAGAGGAATTTGTACCTGACTAAAGAACTGGTTTTTTTGGGGGGGAGGGGCACAAAGCGCAGGCACCCCACACAGAGATGGCACTGGAGCAGAGGTGCAGGTGGGGATAAGGATCCAGACAACAGATGTACCCAGAAGATCCCGAGTCCCCCCACAGACCCTAAGCGTCACAAGGGCAGACGACGCACCGGCAGCCTCTGGGCAGTGACAGGAAAGGGGTGTGTGTGCTGTAGCTGTAAGGTCCAGCTGTCCCCTTTCCACTCCACCAGGACACTGGCTGCCGACACACAACTGCCTGCAGCCTCTGATATCACTTCAGGAACTTCTGACAGCATTTACAACAATCAGCAAGAAAATGAAGAAAAACCAAAAACAGGTTCTCTCTCAGTCATATGCTGAGGGACCAACAATGGCACACGGCTAGTGGCTGCAGCAGAGCAAGGGCACAGGTCAGGAGAGATGCCATCTGCCCTGACAGTGGCAAGGATTCTATGCCAGCATTTAAGAGGCTATGAATTCAAGGCCAGCCTGTGCTATATAATGAGGCCCTGTCTTTAAAAAATAAAAATAAAGAAAAATAAGATGGCAAGGAGGAGGAAGAAGAGGGGAAGGAGAAGGAAGATGAGGTAAAGGAAAAAAATTCCAAGATCATAACCAGATTCAGAAAGGAATACAGGGATTGATTGGTGATGTCTGCCATGGTCAGATAAGGGAAGGAAGTAACATACAAGCCTTGACTCAGATCTTCTAACAGATTGACTTTCATGGTGAAAAAAACTGAGGGTGATTTCATACAATTAATCTAACAACTAAAAGCAACCAGACTTCAAGATCAAATTCAAACTGACTGGTTTTTCATCCACCTAGCAGTTCATGAAAGAAGAAAATGAAGCTTCAGACAGGGACCATCGTGCCAAAGCTTTCCCATCGGAGCAGGAAGGCCAGAGTGCCCTAGCCCAGGGCCTTACCTCATGACTAAAGGTGATGCTGATGAGCGCAATGCAGACAGCCACGGCCACCAGGAGGAGCAAGAGCAGCAGTGGCCCATGCTGGCTGGTGAGGCGGTACTTCTCATAGAGCTTTGCCTGGTTGGGGCCCTCATCACCTTCATTTAGGAAGTAACGCCCCTTGGCTGGCATCTTCTTCCCCAGTGCCCTAGTCCAGCGGCCTGCTTAGGAGCCCCACAGCCCGAGATACATCTATCTATTGACACTCTTCTATGTGGCCCAGGCCTCTGACCTCTCTGAGGCTAGCAGTCAGGACTGGGCAGAGGTACCCAGAGCCTGTGGCTCCATGGGCACATGGCACTGGCTCCAGCCACTGAGTCTTGGTCACTGGTGTCTTCAGGGTGTCTGGGATGGGCTGACAGGACCTTCCGGGTCCTCAGATCTGTGGAGACAAAGCAGAACAAAAGCACTTGATGCCCACGGAACAAATTATGGAAGGGCTGGCATAAGGGGAGGTGGAGCTATTTTCAGACAGTACCTGGGCATGTGTGAATTCAGAGTCATTAGAGATGGATTGTGGAAACCAGGCATAACAGGTACTAAGGAAGCTGAGGCAGGAGGGTTGTAAGTTTGAGGACACCCCGTGCTATATAACAAGACCCTATCTAAGGACATTCCCAGCCCTGTTAGCTAGTCACTTACTAAGAGCCACAGGTGCAGGTAACTTGCGGGTACTGCAATGGATGGCACAGACCCACAGCACCTTCATCGCCCTGGAGACCAGCATAGCACACGGGCACTCAAAGCCCGACTAAGCCACTTCCTGTTTGGTGACTGACTCCCCAGTATCATCTGAATGATGGAGGTTAGGCCACATGCATTACTTTTTCTAGGTGGCTCCCTAGTGATCTCCACACACCTTCCTTGGTTCCCCAGGCTTCAGTAGGAACCACCGGCCATATCAGGTGAGATGATGATGGGCTCTGTCCCCAGGGTCCCAGTGTGAGATGATGGGCTCTGTCCCCAGGGTCCCAGTGTGAGATGATGGGCTCTGTCCCCAGGGTCCCAGTGTGAGTATGATGTGAATGGCACACTCTCTGGATGCCTGGGGCTGGTCTGTGTCTTCAGGTCTACAGACAGGGTCCCAAACCGAGATCCTGGAAGCCTGGGATTTAAGGACCGTCTCAGGATCCAGGTGGTCTGGGGAGGTTGAGGAGCCTCAAGCTCAGCTTCCACACCATTAGCTTCAACCAGGGCAACCCCCTGTACTTGAGCTATGCCAGGTATCCACATGAAACCATGTTTTCTTTTTCTGATTTTTATTTATTTATTTAAGGGTTTTTTTTTGAGGCAGGTTTTCTCTATGTGGCCCTGACTGTCCTGGAACTCACTCTGTAGACCAGGTCTCAAACTCAGAGATCCACCTGTCTTTGCCTCCTGACTGTTGGGATTAAAGACATGTGCCATCACTGCCCAGCTCATTTTCATTTTTAATTATATGTGTGTGAGTGTTTGTATGTCACATGTATGCAGTTGCCCAGAGGCCAAAAGAAGGCATCAGATGCTCTGGAGCTGGAATTACAAGCAATTGTGAGCCACTCAATGTGGGCTATGGGAACTGAACTCAGGTCCTCTGTGAGAGCCCCAAGTACTGCTAGGTAGTGGTGATGCACATCTTTAATCCCAGCACTTGGGAGGCAGAGGAAGGCGGATCTCTGTGAGTTCAAGGCCAGCCTGGTCCACAAGTGCTAGTTCCGGGACAGGCTCCAGAGCTGCACAGAGAAACCCTGTCCTTGGAGGGGGGGCCCAAGGACTCTTAACTGCTAGCCATCTCTCCAGTCCCAGATGTGGTTTTTCTTGTAGGTTTGTTGTTTGTTTTGTTTCTATTTGAGACAGGGCCTTACTATATAACCCTAGGTGGCCTGGAACTCACTTTGTAGACCAGATTGTGCTCTAACTCAGAGATTCACCTGCTTCTGCCTCTCAAGTGCTAGGATTAAACACTACACCTGGCTTGAGATGTGTTTTCTTAAAAGGACCCACAGACACAGAAGTTTTTTTTTTTCTGATACAAGGAGTTGAGCCCAGATCCTCACGTATGCTAGGCAAACACTCCATTGTGGAACAATAGCCCCAGCCCTCTCTTTTCTTTACATTTTGAGACAGAATCTCACTAAGACACCCAAGCTGGCCTTGAACTCATTCTGTGGCCCAAGTAAGCCTTGAACCTGCCATCCTTCTGCCTCAGCCTCCTGTGTAGCTGGGATATAGGTATGTGCCAGCATGCCTGGCCCACTGACACAGATTTATGAAGTCTGCAAGTCCTACCTCATAGGACAGAAAGCAGTCAGGGAGGGAAAGACAGCCTTTACTACAAAGCTACAGTCCGGTGTTGTAGTTCAGCAGCGGCAGAGAATGGACCACAGTATACAACAAACCTATGTGGGAGTTTATTGATGGGGGGATGTTGAAAGAGAAAGTTGCACCTGTTGGCAGGGGAAGGAAAGTGAGGCAGAAGAGAACAAGTGACGAGCGGAGCCCGCTTTTAAAGGGGTCTTGGTGCATGCGTACAGAGCCTTACAGCATCACGTAGTGCATGATGTAGTGACATATGACCGTCAGCTGGCTAGGCCTTTGCCTGAATACTGACAAGTTCATTTGCGGCCATGGAACCCTGGGGTTGGCTAGGCACTTTCCTAGATACAGACGCATCTTACCAGGTGACAGGGAGCGGGCCAGCATAATGCCTGACTGCTAACAACAGGTGGACTCCAGGCTGGCTGTGTTCACCACAGACCCCTCTATGCGTCACATCATCCGCCCATCAACACAACGTGTATTCCCAAAGGGCTTCTCAACCACACTTGTGATGTGCCAGCTCGAGATACCTCCTTGTGGCTCAGGCTGTGACAATATTCTTGCTTGTCAACTTGACTACATCTGAATTCAACTAAAACTCAAGCATCACACACCTATGAGGGACTTGTCTTAATTACGTCATTTGACATGGGAAGACCCTCCTTTAACCTGGATCTTTTGAGGTGGGAAGATCCACCTTTAATCTGGGTCACACCTCCTGCTGGCAGTCTGTAGAAAGGGGATGTAAGAAGGAAGCTTTTGCTCTTTGCCTGCTCGCTCTTGCTCTCTCTAGCAAGTCCATTCCTTCACTGCTATTAGAGCCTACTTCTTCTGGAATCCAATGTATACTGAAGACCAGCTACTGGATTCTTGGACTTTCCATTGGTAGACAGTCATTGTTGGAGTAGTTGGACCACAGCCTGTAAGCCATTCTAATAAATATATATGGGAGATATATATATATATGTATGTATGTATATGTATATATCCAGTATATTATATCCAGTATATATCTCTGTCCCATATATACAATTAATGTATATTCAAAAACATTTTATATTTTTATATAGTCTAATAAATCCCATATACATTTTTTTCAGTCACTAAGTTCTGTTCCTGCTGTGGGACAATGGTCTGTACCCTTTCACTTGTATTTTAAATAAACGATGATTGGCCAGTAGCCAGGCAGGAAGTAGAGGTGGGGCCATGAGAACAGGAGAATTCTGGGAAGAGGAAAGATTCAGTCTGCAGTCATCACCC
>LOJH01000437.1:8344-20126 GCA_001685095.1 Ellobius talpinus | reverse complement strand
GTTCCAGGACAGGCTCCAAAGCTACAGAGAAACCCTGTCTCAAAAAAAAAAACAGAAGAAAAAAAGAGAGAGAGAGATAGTAACAAATTGTAAGAGTGCTCACATGTCCTTCAGACAGGGTCAAGCTGGACCTCTGTCCTCCTTCCTAGGAGGTGCCTTTGCCTGCGTACCCCCATTACTGTGTCCACCTCCATTCCCTAGAGCTCCAGGACCAAGTTCTAGCATGGAAGCCTTTACAGAGCCACTTCCAACCCTGGAAATCGGTCACTAGGACACAGCATTTCTTCTAGCGCCCTCTGTGGGCAACTTTCCTGAAGCCCCTCCCCACACAGACACCTGGAACAGGGAGCCCCAGCATGCAAGGTACTCTAGAGAAACGAAGAGACCTCAAGCCTGAACTTCCTGCAGTGCACCTTGCTTCAGACTTCCTTCAGACTTCCTCTGAAGCCCAACCCTCGTCGCTGCGGTCTCTCTGCTCTCCAAGACAATAACACATTCCATGCCAGACTCAGTATCTTTCTACACTTTTTTTTTTGGTTTGTTTTTTCTTGTTTCTGTTTTTGTTTTGTTTTTAACAAAACTCACTCAAACATTAAATACTTAAAGTTTAATGTGTCCATTCACACACAGGCTGAGACCTCTGGAGCAACAACAAACGATCCATGCCCTGGGGCCCGTGTGCGTCTAGCCCGACCCTCACATTGAGAGCTGAGAGCTGGTGACAACACATGGTGACACAGAGCCTTCTAGGCAGGGCCAGCCCATACTGTGGCCTCCAGTCCAAGCCTTTGAATCTTTCTTGGCCCCACAGCCAGACACCACGCCACCCTCTCCCAGAGGCTGGCCAGGGAGAATGACTCCTGTGTCTGCCCCTGAACGGGGAAGAGGCACCTGTTCCATCCTGCGCCATGTGCATGGGACCCCCTCCAAGAGGTACACCTTGATCCTGGGGCCTTGAAAGAGAGGGAAGGAGGGAAGGAGGGGAAGGATTCGTTCTCATTTTCTGAGGCATCTTGGCTTTCTGTCTCTTTAGTGCGTATCGCTTTTAGAGTATTTGTTTAAAACTGTTCCTGCTTATTTTTGGTGCTGTGGATGGAACCCAGTGCCTCGGGCATGCTAAGCAAGTACTCTACCCCTGAGCAACACCCCAGGCCCCACATTCAGAATTACTTTTGGTTGCTTTGTTTAGTAAGTTTCCTTGATAATGTTTATTTTCTGTGAGAAAAAAATGAAATGTACATGTAAGTGTAAAATCACAAACTCGAAAGAAACACGGGCATTTAAGAGCATGCAGATCCCAGAACTGCAGGTAATAGGGCCAAGTGAGCAGCATCACTGCCCAAGATTCTGGCAGCACCGTTTCGCCAGACTGGGAGAAGCCAGGGCCAAACTGTCTGGGTTTCCCAGTGAGGAGCCGCCCTCCCAACTATCTGCCTAGGAAGCCGAGGGGCCCCTTCTCCCCACCAGCCAGCCCAGCCTACCAGCAGTCAGGCCTGGGCGAAAGAACAGATGCCGTCCCATGCCCGAATCACCC
Source organism: Ellobius talpinus (assembly GCA_001685095.1). Taxonomy (NCBI): domain Eukaryota; kingdom Metazoa; phylum Chordata; class Mammalia; order Rodentia; family Cricetidae; genus Ellobius; species Ellobius talpinus. The sequence continues at coordinate 18,592 of LOJH01000437.1, read as the reverse complement.
TTTACCTGGCTCTCCTGGGGCACTGAAGCCGCCCAGCCAAGCTCGGTGCCTGCAGGAAGGTGGCTGGGCCCTCGGTACCCTTGCTCCGAAGGCGTCCAGTCTCACACATGGGAAGGCTCCCTCCACCGGCTACCTAATGAGAGTGAGTCACATCTGGGGCCCACCACTTCCTGCTCGGCAGTCATAAAGGCAGAGGGCTAGCTAAGGCTGGGCCCTCAGCTCCGCTCGGCTCCTGCTGTGGTGGGGGTGTGAGGAGGGCCCCCTCTCCCAGCCTGCCAGACTGCCACAGGAGTGGGGGAGCTGCCAGGCCAGGCTCCCAGCTCCAATGACTTCATGGAAATTTGAAGCTTGAAGCTGGAACAATGTTTTTTTTTTTGAAAAAAAAATTATGAAACAAGAAGTGAAAATCTCCATTAGAAGCCCCAAGACAACAGCTCCAACCAGACAACCAGAAAGCAGACGCATCCTCACTGAGCAATTAAAGCTGACAGCCTGGCACGAGCCTCCAGCTCAGGCACTCCCAGACAGGCCCCTTCCCTCCCTGGATTCATTCCACAGCAGTGACGTGGTGGCCTGGGGTACCCATTTGAGTGGTCACAGATCTTTCTGCACTCCACATCTGTCCCCCGTCGGGGCTAGGGCAGAAGTAAGGTCCAGGCTCAGCCTTAGAATTCTGGTTCCAAACCAGCGGAGACCCTGCCTGAAGACCCTCGACGGCCATGATTATCATGAGCCCAGGACTCTGGCTTCCCTTCCATTGTGCCAGGTCTCACGTTCCCCTGCGGTCACGGGGAGCTTAGTAGAAACACAGCACACTGCAAAGGGCCGGGAGGCAATGGGCAGGAGCCTCCTGACACAGAGAGAGCACCCACCTAGTCTGCGGACAGCACCTGCATGCGACCTAGAGTATTGGGATTATTTCCTACCTTTTTCTCTAGCCGCCCCCCCAACTCCATGTGAGCTTCTCAAAGCAAGGCATGTCTCCCCCTCCCACAGTGTGGGACATTCCTGGTGTAGCCCCCAGCCTCTATCATTTTCCCCTGAAGGCTGTCTTCCCACAGGTTACACCCCTGCTGAGAGCTACATCCTTTTGTGCCCAGCATCCAGAACACACTAGCCAAGTACCAGGACATGGACAGGATTTCCGACAGAACTAGTCCCTGTGCTGGGGGGTACAAGGTGGCCTACAGGTCTGCTCTCTGAGTCACACAGGACTCTGGATTGTCATAGAAGCTACAGGAGGGCAGAGGGAACCTCACAGAGAAGCCAGACATTGGTACACCCTTCACTGAACGACTATCTCCCAGGCATGGGTGTGCTGAAGCGAAGAAGAAGCCGGTGTCACTAAGGAAGAGAAAAGGCAAGGACCTCTGCAACACACACAACTGGAAATGAGTCCTGAAGACTATACAAGGATCACCCACAGAGCCAGCAAAGATGGCTCAGCGGGACAAGGAGCCTGCTGCCAAGCCTGGCTGCCTGAGTTCAACCATGGAAACGCACATGGTAGGAAGAGAGAACCAACTCCCACAGGTTGTTTTCTGACCTCCACACGTGTACAGTGGTATATGTATGTGAACACACACGCACGCACACACTAAATAAAAATGCAATAAAACATAAAAAATAGATTACCCACAAATCAGTAACAAAAAGACAAATGGCCAGGTGTAGTGGCACATGCTTTTAATCCCAGCACTTGAGAGGCAGGGGCAGATTGAGCTTCATGAGTTCAAAGCTAGCCTAGTCTACAGAGTGAGTTCTAGGCCAGTCAGGACTACACAGTGAGACCCATCACAGAATAATAATAACAATAATAATAATGAAGACATCGGTCCAATGAAAAGACAGGCACCAGCCCAAGTCTTTTATGGGACACACTTTTAGTCCTAGCTACTCAGGGAACTGAGGCAGGAGGATTGCTTCAGCTCAGGAGTTTCAAGTCAGCCTGAGCAACACCATAAGACCCTGTCACAAGTAAACAATAATAATAAATAAAATAGACAAAAGATTAAGCAGGTGTTTCAACAAAGATGCTACTTGAACAACCAATAAGTGCCTAAAAGAATACTTAGTAGCATGAAGTAGGAGAAAATTAAAAGTCCTACAGATTCTGCTGTACCACAAGGTCAGTTAAACTTAAAGGAAAATATCGAGTGTTGACAAGAGTGGGGCCAGGCCAGTTCTAGATCCTACTGGAGAGCTACTCGGTGTGCACAGACTCTTCCCCCGTGACTCCAAACTCAGGTGTTTGCACAAGAAATGTGCAGCTTTAACCGTGATTGGCAAACTGGAAACAGCCTGCCTGCCATAGCAGTGACACAAGCCTTCGCGGACCTGTACAACACAAGCTACTCCACAGTAAGAAGGCGGACTGCTGATAGAGGTAACCACACCATGAACCAAGACGGACCGAGTGAGGACCTCAGGGCTCCCTGGGCAATGCCTCTAGGGTGCCTGTTGATTAGAGGACCCATGGGACCTTCTGGGAGCTACCTCTCCCTCCGCTGTTAGCTACCCTGGCATGCAGAAGTAACTCTTCCGCCGCCCCCTTCAAACCAGAGTCCTTGACTGAATTACACATCTTTTTCTCATAGTCACTGATTAATCCCTGGGCGCCCATTTGTCCAGGAGGCTTGGTGCTGGGCACTGTAAGACTCACAGGCCTGGCTTACGGAGGACAAGATTCGAGTGAGGCCCAACAAAAAGTGGATGCCGCCAGCATGAGACGTGGGCCCAGACTGGCGCTTGTGAGCAGCAAGGAGAGTGTGTTGGGGTTGGATCCACCCATCCGGCAGGGAAGGCCCATGGACCTGGGAGTTCTCAGGCTAATGGAGGAGGAGCCCTCTGCCCAGACGCTAACTCTGAAAGGTTTCCCCAGAAGAGGAGAAAGCACACAGAAACCTGGTTGTTGGAGAGGATCCTAGCTGTGGGCGGGAGGAGAGTCACAAAGGCTGGACCATCCTGGAGGAGATGGCAGGAGATGAGTGATAACAAACCCAGAAATGCCTCACACTCTCCCCTGGCCTCCTGCCTATCTGTCCTTGAAGAGCATGCCAACCCCAGCACACTTGACTCCCTCACGCCACACCTCACCCTCCCCTGGAGTAGTCTCAGCACCGAAGGCGGTGGCTCCTGTGGTCACATCTGACACTTGGCTGTGTTCTGGGCAATATGCCGACCTCACAGGCACAGTTCACTAAGTCCCCCATTGTCCAGCCCCACTGCCCTCCTCAGAGGAGGATGTTGGTTTAGAGGGTTCAGCACTTGCCAGTATACACAGTTTCGAGAAGCAAGACTGGAACTCAGGGTTCCCTCTGCCTGACTCCACAGCTGTACCTCAACTGCTTCCTGGGAGTAAGGCAGGAACTTCTTAGGACAGATAGGTCCTGAGGACCTCCAAGTCCTGACCTACAGGGCTCCCAAGCCTTCTGCGAGGATGCTCTGTCTTCCCCCAGTTCCCTATCTTCCTGAAGCTCCCCCAGAATCTGATATCCTTGGACTTGAAAGCAGAAGACAGGCAGACCGGTGCCTGCCGGTTCCACCACTAGGCCTTTCTGTCAGGGCTCCACCGAGCCTCCTCTCCAGAGTCAGAGACACAAAACTGATTCAGATGCTTGGCCAGGAGGAAATGGTATGGTGAAGGCAATCACTCTAGAAGCAGGACACACAAACCCGAAAAGCTCCACTGTGAGACCTGGGGTCCCAAACTCAGGAAAATAATCTCACCCATGCCAGGAAGTGTTTGGTCTCTACAGAAAGTGGTCCCAAGGTGAAGTTGGAGCCACATGCTGAGTAGGCAGGGATAAACAAGACCCAATTGTCAGTCAGCCAACTAACCAATAAGACTGAGTGCTGCGCAAACAGCGTGACCCAGTTTGACAAGCCCAGATGTGGAGCCCCGCCTCCATGGAGAAACCCCATAGCACCCCATTTTGCCTTCCAAACCCTGGGCAGTTTCCGCAGGGGCAGGAAAGAAGTGAGGAGAGAAACCGCGCTCACTCTGTCCATGAGCCTCACAACCACGGTCTTCCTCCCCTGCCTCCAGGGCTCAGGACCCTCATTGGGCTGACCACAGTCTGAGCAATTGGCTGGACACTCTCACCAGTCCAGTTCCTTGACCTGGGGCGATGAAGCCCTACAGATGGAGGAGCTTCCGTGTGTGACCTCACCCAAGCCACAGCATTCCAGCGAGCTGCTGTAAGTCAAGGCAATACTGCATTACTGGCTGAGCATCTGTGAGGGCTTAGGTTCACAGTCAGTTAAAGAGACAGGCAGGGGTGCTGGCTGGGGTTATCCTGGCAGTGCCAATCCTGAGAGCCTGGCTCTACTTCCTGCCTACTCTCCTCACAGACTTTACATGGCTGACCTGTGCCTCAGGATCAAGTCTTCTTTCTCAGCCTATCAGACCCCAACACTCGGCCCAATTCCTTTTTCCACCCTGTCTCCCTCATGCTACCACCCAACTGCCTCACTCTTCCTGTCCCTGCCTAGGCCTTTCACTTCCTGGTCATGCCAAAATACTATGAATCCAGTCAAGTCAGGTCTAGCAAGCCTCCCTCTGGGCCCCAGACCCATGCCACGGGTCCCGCCACAGAGAACAGGCAGTGTTAACCTGTGCAGCTCCCCGGTCTGTGCTGAGGGTAAGCAGCCCAGGTGTACTTGTGACCAACGAGAGCCAAGGAAGGGGCAAGCATGGGACTTTTAGGTGAACCACAGTGACCTGTACGGGAGCAGGGCTCTACTTTCGTAAGGCTGTTGGCACATGAGCCTCCAGGGACCCTGCTTCCTAGGAGTCACATAACTGACATAGCCCCAACTCTTTGTGTGACCAATGGGAAACAAACCAAAACAAACAAACGAACAAAAAACATGGGGCTGGAGAGATGGCTCAGCCATTAAGAGTACCAACTGCTCTTCCAGAGGACGGGGTTCAATTCCCAGCACTTGCACGGCAGTTCACAAGTGTAACTCCAAGATCTGACACCTTCACACAGACACACATGCAGACAAAACACCAATGCACATAAAATAAAAATAAGTAAATTATAAAAAAAAAGAAAAAGAATTAATGAAATCATGTGACCTCTGAAGTCAAAAAAGACGCCAAGGCCTCTCTCCTGGATTAGCCCCTCTAGGGGAAGCTACTTTAGGAGCAGATCCCCAATCCTCTCTCAGGCCTGCAGCTCCACAAGCAGTCTGGCTTCAACCTCAGTTGACCACAAGTCAGAGCCACCAGGCCTGAAGACCTGACCACGGACACCGAGGGAAAGCTGGAGTGATCAATCATTTCATGGCAACAGACAAGGGTGCAAGCACTGTGCCTGAGTCTCAAAATGAAAGAACTGGAGAGTTAGACAGGACAGTCTTCTGGCCGCCAGAGCCCCGGGGTCCAGCCGCGCATGGCTTGTACCATAGCTACCCTGGCTTTGATTCCAAGCCTTCTTTCCTTCCTTTCCCTTGGGCTGGAACAGAGTGTCCAACACATCTCCCCAAACCTGTCTTTGCCACCCTGTCGTATGGCAGCCCTGACTATTTAGTAGGGTCCAAAGCACCTCTCGACTCTTGCCTCAGAACCCGTGAGGTTTTCCTACAGCAAAGAAATCCTACAGGGATTTCAGGACTTCCTGGTGTTCCTGCCAGATTGATTTATAGCACATTCCTCCCTAGGCAATGCAGCACAGGCACATGGAACCCACTCTGCCACCAGCAGCACAGCACTGTGGGGGTTCACCTCCTCGAGAGGCAGAGCAGGCTACCCTCAGTACTCTCCCTGCCCCCGCCAGCCCTTCCATGCTCTGGCCAGTCAGAGGTGCCTTGCCAGCCCTGTGGTCCTGTCACTTAGCCTTCCTGCAGATGGCCTGAGGTCTGGGGAGCATTCTAATGCTTAGATTCCACTCCTCCCAGCCTGGGCTCAGGGACACACAGGGATCTCTTCCTGTCCTGGCTGGGCACATAGACAATGTCCTGGTCACACCTTCATTTCATAGGACAGCAGGATTTCCAGAAGAAAGGGACTTCCTAGGGTCATACAAGCCACGACCAACTAAGGAAGAGCTAGGGCCTCGTGGCATCACTGGTGGTCCTAAGGGTGAACTGCTGGCGGGTATCAAAGCTACTCCAAATGCCCATCTCACCAAGCAACACACCTTCCCAAATCCAGCCCCCACCACCCCTGCCAGTGTAGAAATGCCAACCTGCTGCTTGGCCTAGTCTCATGAGAGGTAAAAACAGAGACCCGCACCTGTGAGTGCTACAGCCAGCCCAGAGGCAAGAGCGGGTTCTGTGGTCACCAGATGTTAGCCAGGCCTGCGAGCCGGGTTTTTGCAGAGGGGAGAGGGCAGCCCAGGTCACAGTATGTTGAGTAACAGCAGAGAATCCTAAAAGAACAGATGTGAAAGTGATGGCCCTGCCAGCCAAATGCCTGATTTCCTTTGAAAGACTTGGCAGCAGGGGCTGCACCAAGTGCCTGTCCTTTCCTGTATCCAGCCTGGAATGACCTTGGGAGGGCAGGGAGGAAGACCACATCCCTTCCAGCAGAGCCTGGGAAACAGCTCAAGCAAGGAGCATAGCGTGGTGTGCACCAGGCCCTGGCTTCACACCCAGCATCACAGAGGAAAACAAAAATCAGGAAGAAGATACTGTCAGGCTTTAAAAGTTACTATCGCATGACAGCATGTAGCCTTTTTGGTCTGACTTTTAAGAAAGGGTCTCTAGCCCAGGCTGAACACTCTACGATGCCAAGTATGACCTGCGGGCCTCCCCACCACACCCTGTTTATGCTGGATTGTAGATAGAACCCAGGGCCTCCTGGATACCAGGCAAGCATTCTACCAACTGAGCTGCAGGCCGGCCCCTAGCACATCTGAGGACTTCTGATTTACTTCTCCAGTTTCAGTGAATGAGAGAAGGCTGGGGCTTGGTAGAAGAGCACCTGCCTCCGTGTTGCGGAGGAAGAAAGGAAATGAAGAGAGGGGAAGAGGAGAGGGAGGAAATAGCAGGAGGAAAAGCCGCCATGGGTAAACCACGAAGAAAAGATAAAGAGAGATGCACTGAACAGGGGGTGGAGGGATTGTTCCCCAAAACTGCCACACTCCGCAGCTGGAATCTGGTTAAAAGTGAAGGTTTGTCCTCACCAGAAGCCTGGAAGTGAGTGCCTGTCAGTGCTCCACTAGGAGGGCCCAGGAGATATCTTCCAGAGGTGGGCACTGCCAACTGCTCCACACTGTACAGAAGTCGAGCTGAATTAGCTAAGCCTGTGGGTACAACCAACCGACGAGATTCACGGGGCCAGGAACACAGTGGGGGATCAGTAGCATGGAAAAAACTGCAAGTGAGATGGGTTCCACCCACACATATGCAACAAATGAGAGCCTACAGCAGGACCCTCACGAGACTCGTTTGGATCAGGAGTTTTGTTTTGCTTTTGTGTTTTGAACAAGGTTTCACTATGTAGCTCTGGCTGTACTGAAATTCACTATGTAGATCAGGCTGGCCTCAAACTCACAGAGATTCGCCTGCCTCTGCCTCCCAAGTGCTAGGATTAAAGGCATGCAGCACCACTACCCGGCATGGATCTGTATTTTTTAAATACTGAAAAATAGCTATTTTGTTATTTGAGACAAGCTGGCCCTCTGGACCCTGCCTTGGCCTCCTGAGTGCTGGGGCACGCACGCCACGATCAGCTCCATTTTTGTCCTCTTTCCTGGCAGAGCACTTGAAAATCCCCACAAAAAATAAAAAAAAGAAAAAAGAAAATCCCCACAAGTTGGACATACGTATCACGAATAGTCACCATGCTGGGCCACTGTGCTCTTGAATAAAGTGCTCCATCTAATCAAGAGTTTGTCCCTTTTGGCCTGCCTCTTCCCCCTGCCCCTGCTTCTGAGTCTGATTACCTTATATCTCACTATCTCACACAGACGTGAGAGCAAGCAGGATTTGTGGGGGGGTTTTTTTTGGCCACTCATTGGTATTGTCGTAACAGAATGGCCTCCTTTTAGAGGCTCCATCATACTTCACTGTGCAACTCGCCACATTTTCTCCACCACGCCTCTGCTGTTGGGACCCAAGAACGCCTGTCTGCTTTGCTGTGGAGGAGGAGTTGCTACGGCCACAGGAGTCCTGACAGTGTCTCCAGCAAACCCATCTCTGAGTTTGGGCTATAAACCTAGTTCTGGGTCCTGTGTTAGCCCTGTTCCTAGTTACTTGAGAAGCCTCCTCTCTGTCCCCGGTTTCAGTAATGGCTGCGGTGACTCCATTCCCACCAGCGCTGTGCCAGGGTTCCTCATCTCCACATGCCGCCAACAGTCATCTCTCATCGTCTTCCTAATAGCCGTTCTGACAGGTGTTATGTAGCCTCTCCTTGTGTGTTTTGCATGTGTTTCCCTGATGACTCACAAGCATGTTATTGTATGTCCGCTGCTCACTTGTAGGCCTCATGTCCACGCATGCCGTTTGCCCATTTTAAATAAGGCTCCTTAGATCCCTGCTGTGACTTTCCTAGCTCACATGTTTGGGATATTAACCCCTTATCAGATGCTCACCTTGCAAATATGTCCCCTACTTCACACACCCTCTCTTTCCTGGGCTGCCTCCTTCCCCATGAAGAAACTTTAGTCTGATGTAATCCCATAACCTGAGATTTTAGAACAAAAGTATCACAGGGATCTCTCTCTCTCTTTCTTCCCCCCGCCCAGGAGTTTTATAGTCTCAGATTGTATGCCTTTAGTCCTCTTGAACTGCTGTGTGTGAATGTGTGAGTGAGTGTGTGTGAGTGAGTGTGTGTGTGTGTGTGTGTGTGTAAAATGTGTGAGACAGGAGCCTAATCTCTTGTAGGTGGATACCTACTTTTACTAGCCTTTTCCCTTTGTGTATTTTTGGTATCTGGTTGGAAATCAGTCATAAATGCAAAAGACAGGGCTCTCCCTATCCTGTTCCATTTTTATGCCAGTACCATACTGTTTTAATTTCATAAGCTTTGTAGCATAGTTTGGAACCAAGATGTGTAGTATCTTCAGTCTGAGTCTTTTTGCTTGAGATGGCTTTGGCTATTTGGGGGTCACTTGTGGTTTTACATGAATTTTACAGGTTTTTTTTTCTATTTCTGTGAAAATTGTCATTGGAATTTTTAGAGAGATTACACTCAAATCTATAGATCACCCGGGTAATTTGAATATTTCAATAACATTAATCCTTGCAAGCCATGAATATGGGCTATATTGCCATTTATTTTTGTTCAGTTTCTTTCATCAGTACTTGATAAATATCAGTCTGCAGAGAAAGTCTGCAATCTTTCATCTCCTTTGGTTAAATGCATTGCTAAAGCCTCTTCTGGGCTCTCATGCCCAGAAGAGATGGGAATTATTTCTTCTCTGGCTAGTTCCCTGCGAGTGTGTGGAAACACAGCTAGCTGCCCAGGACACGGATCCTGCCCGTGGAGTTTATTGCATTCCTTTATCAGTTCTAACAGATTTTAAGGCCACGTGTGTGTTCCAGACTTATCTGTTTCTGAAACTTCTACGGATGAAGTGATGTATTGTCTGGAGGGGGAAGTGTGTGGGCAGAGATGACCTGTGGCTAGCCAGGATGTGTAGGCTGGGGATGAGTCTATGGTGTAGCCGTACCATTCTGCACACGGTCGTTTTTCCACAATGAAATGCCAAAGTGCGTCCCCATCGGAGCCCTGACACCTGTTGTCACATCCCAGTGACGTTCAGCCCCTCTACAGGCGAGGAATGTGCGGTGGCTCACTAAGGCCTCAGCCAGTGGGGCTCATTCCCAGCAGGAGGGAAGACGACCAACATAGCCTCCCCCAGCCTATAAGACCCTCTTGCTGGAAGTTCAGCAGGCTGCAGGGCCTCTGCCTTCCCGCCACCTGTCAGCCAGAGCACACTAGCCACCTTCCTTGTGTACCTGTACCTCACCCATGGGTCTCAGACTCCAGGTTCCAGTGCAGACAGCATCTCATGCCTGTCCAGGCAGAGCCCTCTCTAGAGAGCTCCTCCCTGACTCATCCCCACCACAAGGGAGCTTACCCGGTAGCCGAAAGCCCTCAGAGCCTGCCATGTCCACACCCTAGACACAGCTTAACACAAGCCCATGTTTGTCTGTGGCCACCACTGTGTCAGGAAATGGACTCATGTTAGCTTAGCTTAAAAAGGTTTTCCCACGGGGCTGGAGAGATGGCTCAGTGGTTAAGAGCATTACCTGCTCTTCCAGAGGTCCTGAGTTCAATTCCCAGCAACC
>LOJH01000436.1:38202-67156 GCA_001685095.1 Ellobius talpinus | reverse complement strand
GCCGTGCGGGAGCCGGGCGGGACGAAAAGCAGGCCTGCTCGCCTCATCACTACAAGTTCTGGTAATAATGACTTTGGCATGCAAGACAGATTCATAGATAGATATCTTGGAGGTTTAAAAACTTGCTTCTTGGGTCTTTAAATGTCCCTGTAGGTGATCTTTAGAAACAACTGTCTATTACAGTTCACTCTTTACATCAAACAAATATTATGGGAAGAAGGGATTTTCTTCAGAATTTCTGGTGAGATAGAAATATTGGTGGCCGCTATCTGAACCAGGTGTCCCCAGGTTATTGACGCCTTGCTGAAAGAATTGAAGAAGCACATACACATAACAAAGCAGCAAGGGGTTTTCTTCAAAGGCTGCAAAAGCGCTGAGTAAACACCCAGCAAGAAAGCAGTAGGCTCCAGGCAAGAGTATTCAAGAGCCTCAGCCATGCTGAAGAAGGAGTGAGTGTTTAGGAGTAGGGTATAGGTGGTTTTCTGTTTTTATTGGCAGGCTTAGGTAATACATGCCTTTGCTCCCTATGCGTGTCCTTTCCCGTGATGCATCTAACTTCAACCCTACGCATAATGAATCATGCATAGGCACATGATGGTACATAGTTCATCATGTGCCTGTGTGCTCATTATGAGAATGTAGCTTGTATTACTGTACATGCACCAAAAGCCAGTCCAGGATGGGCCAGTGCATTTTGCCTCCAGTTCCAAGCTATACCCCAGGATAAATTTAACCACAAAGGGAAACTACTGGAAGGTTAATAGCGGACTATTTGGTAGTGTCAGGGCTGAGATATTAGTTGCTTTGCTTGGAGAGAGGTATGTGTGTAGCTCAGTGCAGTTGGAGCTCCAAGGTCATTAAAGCTAGTCCTGCAAACTGCCTGCTTCAACTGCATTGCACAGTACAATGTTGTTATCTGCAGGCACAAGGCTACACAGTATGACTCTAGACCAGTTGTTATGAACCTTCCTCATGCTGCGGCCCTTTAATACAGTTCCTCATGTTCTGGTGATCCCTGGCCATGAAATTATTTCATTGCTGCTTCATAACTGTCATTGTGCTACTGTTATGAATTGTAATGTAAATATCTGATATGAAGGATATCAGATATGTGATTTCTGCAGGGGTCACAACCCACAAATTGCAATCACTGTTTTAGAGCATAATTCATGTTGTATAACTAAATACTTGTTACCTACACATTAGTAACTAAGTTCCTTCTCTCTGGCCTTAGATACTACCACCGTTGTATTTTCTGTTTCTCTGAGTTTGATTTTTTTTAGGTACTGGACATAATTGGAACCTTACAGTGTTCCTCCTGTGACTGGGTTGTTTTGCTTAACATAATGTCCCACAAGTTCATCCATGATGTTGTATATTACAAGATTTCTTTTTATTGGGGGGGAAGATATTCACATTACACACGCATGCATGTACACACATGTGCATGCATGTACACACATGCACACACGCACACATGCATGCACGCACACTTTCCTTACCCATCCATCTGCTGAAGGAATTAAGATTGGTCCACAGCTTGACCACTGTGAACGCTGCTGCAGTAGCAAAGGCGTACTGAGGGCAGCATTGCTGTTTTCCATTATGACCATGCAGTTTGCTTTCTTAGGAAACTGTGAGTGGAAGATGGAGGACGTTTTTAATAGCATGTTTTCTGGTAAGCATAATTATTTTTCCCATTAATCTGATATTTGGATTTTACTTGGATACCAGTCTTGGTATATATATATAGTCTACATTTTCCCGCTGTCTTATATTTTCAGTTCAGTGTTTGTATTTATTTTTGAACATGTACAGACTGGAATGACTAGCTTGAATATTCTTCACAAGTTTCTATTTTTAAACTAAAATACTTGGGGAAATTACGACGGATTTTTTTTAAGCATGAAAAGAATCCCAGTCATTTTCCAAATGAATCTTCAGTACCAATTCAGATTTCTTAAAGAAGGATACTCCTAAGAAAATTCAGTGATGATTGTTCCTCATACCTCTTGAACACTTGACATCAGACAAACACTATCCTTTTTAAACGATGCTCTTAAAAATTAATTAAATGAACTTTTCTTCTGTGTGACTCAAATACGAATTATTCTGGTTTTTTTAAAGAAGGGAACACCTGTGAAGATTCAGCATCTTGTGCTGGTAGTTTGATGTAGCTACTTATTTTGACATGAAAATGTGGCCACATGCAAACTTGAAACCATGCAGTCAAATATGCAAGAATTGTACAGGACATACGTGGTAGAATTCTACACTGTTAATGCCTGTTCCTTTTTCCAGTTTTAATATGTTTTCCTGATTTCAGTGTCTCATCTTTGCCCTAAGGTTTCTTCCATATATGTTCTTGTTCTCTGTGGTTAGGGGAAGCTGAGGAATGCACAAGTACATCTACATGCCCACACAGGTCCACAGGGAACAATAGCACATAAACACACATGAGGCACACATACATATACACACATACACATACATGGGACATACACCCACACATATGCTTTCTTACTTCTTATTAAGCACAGCTTTTCTACTGCCTCAGTCTGCTTTTCACTCCAATGAAGGAAGATAGCTTGGATGGTCTGGTTTTGTGTGCATGTATAATTAAGTTCACTATTACAAAAGAGCTTGGAACCAGAGAATTATTAAGGCCATCCCCTTATTCCACCAAATAAACACTTTTAGGACACTTACCACACATAAGACACCATCAGCATGTTCTAAACGTCTTCTCGGAAAATTTGTCTCTGGTCGTGCACTCAGCAAACGCTCTGACCTATTCCTGCAACTCAGACCCAAGGGCCTTAGTAGTGTCTCCTGGGATACATTGTTACAGTCTAGACACAGTCGAGGCGGATGTGCTGGGACAACCCAGCCCTAACAGAGACACAAGAATGTGCCAATTGGGAAGGATACTGTGCCCCACCAATTTAACCCAGGAGAACTAAGTCAGAGGAGTAAGGTGACTCATCCAGGGTCCTTTAATAAGTAACAAACAACACAGAAGGACAGAGAACATGAGGATCAGACACACTGGATGAATTAAGCTCTGGAGCTGTTGGAAAATATGAGTGGGCCTAGTGCTCTGGGCAGCAGCTGGGACTAGATAGTGTCTCCTGCCAGTTGTAGGTGTATTCTGGGTGTGGACACCCCCCATTTGAACGGATCAGTCACTATTCCTACCCAGAAGAACCCTTATCTATTATCACATTCCTATTTTGGAAGATCCTTCATCGTCTCAAGATTCAAACTTTGGTTCACCATTATTCCAGGTCCATGTAGGAAATGAGTGATTTGGTTCTTTGTCTTGTTTGCCAGCTTAGTGCTTCTAGGGTTTCAAGTCTGGGGTGGACTCAGCTTTTTCTCTGGGAAATGTGATATCTATGGGATGAAATGAAGTACACCTTCTGTCCACATCCACTGTGGGATGTGCAGAGTCCATCTGTTTGTCCTGTGAGTACATCTTTGAAAATATAATTGATGCCCCATTGTTCAAGGCAAGAAACTAAAGCTAACTCTCTCATCCTTGACCATTGTTCTTTCTTCATACTGTCATTTCATTTTTATCTGTTCATTATTCTATTTTTCTTTATTTTTTATTAATTTTTTTCATTTTACATACTAACCCTGCTTTCCCTTCCCTTCCCTTCTCCTATCCCCTCCTCCTCCCTCCTATCCCACACCCATCCACTCCTCAGAGGTGGTAAGGCCACCCTAGGGGAGTCAACAAAGTCTGGAATACCACATTGAGGCAGGACCAAGCCCCTCCCCTTTGTATCAAGGCTGAGCAAGGTATCCCACCATAGGGAATGGGCTCCACAAAACAACTTAATGAACCTGGGATAAGTCCTGGTCCCATTGCCAAGGGTGCCCCCAACAGATTCAGAGGACCTAGTTTGGTCCCATGCAGGTTCCCCAACTATCAGTCTAGAGCCCATGAGCTCCCACTAGCTCAGGTCAACTATCTCTGTGGGTTTCCCAATCATGATCACACCCCTTAGCCCCTTGCATTTAAGACCAAGAGCCTAAGATATCCTCTGCTGCTTCTTTGGCTAAGTATGTTTCTTGAGAAGACACCATGGTTGCTCTTTCTAACAAGGCCACCATCTGGACATGAGGACATGGCACACAACATCTTTCTCTTGAACCTTTCTGCCCTCACACCCCTTTCCCTGCCTGGCTGGGTACAATCAATGCAAGTTTCCCCCAAAACTGGCTGTTTTCTCCCCCACTTGACACCTTCTACTTACTTTGCAACACTTCTCAGACCAAATAATCATCCCGGATCCCTCAGTATCTGTGAGGGATGAGTTCCAGGATGCCCCATAGCTATTCAGGTCCCTTGTATAAAATGACACAGTAAATAATAATAAATAGTAAATAATCCAATGCACATCCTTCAATATACTTTAAATCATCTCTTGATAACTTATAAAAACCTAATACAATATAAATCCTATGTTAGTAGTTGTTATAAGGTATCGTTTAGAGAATAATGACAACAAAGAAGTCTGTAAAGTTTTTAAAAGGGTAGTTTTTGGAGGATGAGGGAAGTGTTTTCCAACCGTGTATGGATGAATTGCAAGGATATTGAAGCAGTGGATATGGAAGGTTGGCCATAACTTCCTATCCTTTTAGTCTGCCACCTTATTGCCCTCCTTTTAAGAAGTACACAAATAAAAATAAAATCTATCTCAGATTGCAAAAATGTGCTTTTAATTCTTTTAACAGGTTTTCTCTGGGCATCAGAAAATCCATATTTATTAGTATCCTTGCTGGATAACTCAAAAATAAAGTCTACATTCTCTTGCTTCCTAGGCTCACCTCCAACATTGAAGATCTGCCCTTCCCACCTTCTCTTCTCACGCCTCCCAGCCTTGCATTTCCACTGTGTGGGAGGACTGGATATAGGCTGCCTGGAAGTTATGATTTGCCTTCCCAGAGCCTTTACAGAGACAGGAGACAGCCTTGGTCCTGTGATCAATATGTGGTGTGTGTGTGTGTGTGTGTGTGTGTGTGTGTGTGTGTGTTGTTAAGTGCTGCATTTCATTTTGCTTTTATTTCATTTTACTTTTGGCAAGTGAATGGCTTTCCAAACCTCAGGGCCTTTCTGAAAATAAACCTCATACAGGACTTCCTTTGCTTTTAACAAGTGACATCTGACTGAACCGGCGGTGGGGGTGGATGTCTTTTGCAGAAGCTGAGACGGCAATGTCTAGGTCGAACTGAAACATCATTTTTCTGATGTCTTCACTTTATAGAAGAGAAAAATAAGGTCTTGAGAGGTCAGTGGAATCACTAAACTCCCTCTGACAATTAGTGACAGAACTGGGAGGGGAGTACCGATCTCCTGACCCCACGTCTGTAGAGACTTCCAAGATGTGGCGGCTTTCACAAATAAACCCTGCATTTTGTGATTGCAAGCCAGCTCTCCACATAGATGCCTTCAGGAAGAGACACAGTGTTATATGACAACTTTGGGCCCCCTTGCTTTGCTAGGCCATATGTGGCTAGCAGCTATGCGACGCCAGATGTCCTTGAAGCATCCCCAACATCTACAAACCATTCATGCAGCAGCAGATCTCTGTGCTGTCAGGAAGATGGCAGCTTGTGTCTCTTTCTTGCATGTTTAATTTGGCAGCTCTGGACAGAATGACATCGTCTGTGAGGGCGACTCTTCCTGCCCACCTGCCCCTTGGGAGTGCTCATCTTGTGTGCTTCACTTCCTCCCTCTGAGATGCTCAGGTCTGAATCTTTCTCTAGGCATTTCCATCAGCACTGTTCCTCCTATCCTACCAAGGCCATTACCTGAGTTGCCCTCTGTCCTTTTAAAAGGCATTCATATTTTCTCTTAGACCCAAACAAAGATATTACACTGATTAAATCACGAGCATTAAAAAAAGTAACACCTTCCTCCTCCATTGACTGTAGACTCGTGAACACACATCCACTAACATCTGACTTTTCCTACAATTCTGTTTTGGCTACTTTTGACCATTTGTTTGTTTATGTTTCAAATAGCTTCGCTGGTTCCATTGCTTTCCACAATACATGCTCTCTGTCTCTCAGTCTAGGATGGGGTTGAGTGTTGTTTCCAGGGTTTTGCTATCACCAAGAATCCAGATCTTGCATTCTGAACTTTACCCACTACATATTTTCCCTTTCTGGATCACACTGAACACGAGCGTCTGACCTGCTGTAGATTCTGCAGTTGCTGTCTTAGGAGACAGCTAAATTACAGTTGAATTAGTCATTCTGATTATGCTAATGGTACTGTAATGCGACTTTTCCTCCTTTGCAGGAAGAATGTGCCCATTTTTGTGAAGAAACATGCAGATAAAAGTTCTTAAAACAGATTCCTCTACCTTGCTCTATTTTATGTTCTCTAAACAAGACATTCATTTAACTTAAGGGGTATACTTCAAAAAGTGGAAGTTTCCGGAACACCCGGAGTCTGATCAGTAAGGCATTTGAGGGTGGTTGGTCCTGTATCCTCCAAAGCATCATGTAGGATGCCCCTTGGCTGGTCCCAGGTGAGAAGAAGGGCAGTCCCAGTTTTAGCCTTGTGAATGAGCTCAAGACACCACGTGAAGATGGACCTTCCCACACTTCAGTCAGAAGGGAGCACCCTGCTGAAAACGCCTCAAGCATTGCCTTGCTTCCTGCTCAATCTATGCAGGTCTAAATGTAAAAGGAAAGGTTAAAACATTCAGAGGAAAGCGTGGAATGAAGCGTCCATGAACTTGGGTAACAGATCTTATCTAAAACATACTAGCCACAAATGATAGTTCACCAGGAGTAAGTCCAGGACTGTTCCTGGGAAATCCCACGATTGACATAATCATGGTTTAGACTTTAATGAGGCTGGTGATTATTAGTCTTCTCGTCCTGTCGTAACACAGCACCATATGCTGAGTGGCTTAAATGGTGGTAGTGCATTGGGGCCAGCTTTGTTGGGTTCTGGGGGCAGCTCTGTTTTGCAAATGACCACATTCCTACTGAGTTCTAACAAGCAAGGAGCGAAGTGGAGCAGAGAAGGGAGAGGAGAGGAAAGAAGATGAATGTTTTTGTACCGTGTAGCTGCAGCTGGCCTAAAGCTTGCTGTGTAGACTTACCTGCCTCAAACATGCCTCTGAGTACTGAGATTACAGTCACAGTTTTATTAGATTAAGCACCTAGCTCTGTGCCCTCCTTAACCTTAACTGCCCTATAAAACACTCTCCTCCATGGTCACATGGGAATTTGGTACACTGGCGTATTAATTTTGGAGGGATGCAATTCAATCCATAGAGATGGCCATGCATTTTCTAGTAGTATGTGTTGTTGCCTACCATGTTTCTTGCTCTGTTATGCCTCCAGTAGCCAGTTTTAAGGAACAATTGGCTGTACAACTGTTTTCTTCTCCCAATAAAAAACGAGTCTTCCCAAGTCCATTTGTATTGTGCTTTTGTTATACTTTGTATTTTTTTGTGCTATGTTGTTTACATTCTTATCACAGAGGCTGTCACATAACGGAGCCCATTCTCAATGGATGTTGGAGATGGGAGAAGTGATTCTATTGTTTGATGATCTAGTTTTATCTGTGAATGGGAGGTCTGAATTCTGTCTCAGGAATGTAGACCAGGGAAGTGTGAGCAGGATTTGATGGGTACTAGATGGATCTATTTTTTGATCTTGGTGGCATTACAATGTGCTCATCTTCCTATATGTAATTCTTCAGACTGGATAACTGTCCTACATATGTACATACATTACATGTTAATAAAACATGTGCCCTGTGTATTCCACACATATAATATATGTCTAGTTTGGTAAGACATTATGTTAGTGTGAGTTTGTAGGAATAGTTATGCTTATATTTCATTTAGCAAAGTACAGTTTTCTCTTGCCAAATTTTCAAAATGGAAAGCATTTACCTTTGGCTGAGCAAGGATGCATCTAGAAATGAGCCCTGCAGTCTATGATAACGTGAGCAAATGGTCCTACACTCAAGGTCATTCACTGCAATGTTGTTTATCACGATACAATGGAAAACAATAGAAAAGAGAACAGATAAATCAAACATCGCACAATAGAATATTATTCAGATGTTAGCGAGGAAGCAGAAGATCTGCTGACTTGGAGGTGTCTGTGGATTAATAAATATGCAGAAGGTGCTCTTGTTTGAGATTAGCACAAGTGTATGTGATATTCTCGGTGTTTCTAGATACGTATGGAAAGCCACCCAGAACACCTGGTGGCTTTCCAGGAAGGAAAAGGTATAACGACACTTTGTTATGTCCAATCTACTCAATAAACATTGCAAATTTTATTTCATTTAAGTCAGTGAAACCAAAACATGATTTTTCCCCCTTCTGTGTTTCTCTCACCTTCATTTAGGGTAGCATCGAACATTCCACAGTTAATGTTTCCCCTTATTTTCCTTACTTCTATCCATGGGGCAGAAGTCAGACTCCTCATCTAATGATATTGAACAGAGTAGGGAAGGCCATTCGCCTGCTGGCAACATCATTAATTGAGTTTAAATCACCAGAGAATTTGAGTGCATTTTTTAAAAACAAAACATCCAAAGTAATTTTTGCCATTGTTAGCTCCATCCCCCACCCCCGAAGGCAGGAAGCCCGTGAATGTCAAGTGTCTCATTTGTCTCTAGCTAGATTCACATGATCCATGAGCTGGTTGTCAAACTGGAAGGAGAGAGAACCTTCAGGGAATGTGACTTCAATTGCAAAGGAAAGGGATGGGCTCCTTCTAAAGCTAACCTTACATTTGCAACAGTACCCACGAAGAGGGCTTTATGTCTGCGGCCCCAGGACCCACAGTACGTAGAGGCTCTCAGAAATAAAACAGGTTTCAAAAGTGAGGCTTGCAAGAAAGAAACAACGGGTAACTTTGAAGAAAGAAATCTGTTTCCTCAATCAGCTATGACCATCTAGAACAGGCAGAGAGGAACGGCATGGCTAAGAAAAGAAGTCAGCTCCTCTCTAGCAGAACAGTCAGTATGCTAAAAACCTACGTTTGCAAAATTGACACTAGGCAAGTTATATAACGGGGTTTCAAATGTGGAGACAATGTGGCGGAAGGGGGCAGTGGGGGCTGGGATTGCTGGGTACACAAAACTGAAAGTGGAGCTAGGCCTGGCGGCACAAACTGTCATTATTCCACCACTGTGAAAGACTAAAGAAGGAAGATTTTTATTTCAAAACTGCCGTGGTCTATGCACTGAGTTCCAGGTGAACCCAGGCTACTCAGTTAAACTCTGCCTGGAAAAGTAAAACAAAACAAATTGCAAACAACAGCAACAACCCCTCGGAAGACGTAGTTATGGTTACCGTCCACTCATTGGGGGAACACACACTCCAAGCAGAGCCTGGGGAGAAACTGTGAGTCTCCTGTTGCATCTGTCCTCCCTGAGAGCCTGGCTCTGCTCTGGCGGCAGAAGGTGGTGACTTAGTCTCAGTTCTGTGTTTTTGAGGATAGAAGGTGCATGGGTGTGGACAGGTGACTCAGCCTTTCCCTACTTCCACTGCTATGGCTGTAAAATGGGTAGGTAGTGCAAACACCTTCTTGTTATGGTTGCTATGGGGTTTTAAAAGCACCTCAAAGAGAGCCCTGTACCCAGAAGATGACATACATATAATATACACACATTATACATACTAACATATTAAGATATTAGTCTTTTTTTGCCTTATGAACACTTTATTTTTTTATTGATTTTTATTGAGCTCTACATTTTTCTCTGCTGCCCTTCCTGCCTCTCCCCTCCCCTCTTCAACCCTCTCCCAAGGTCCCCATGCTCCCAATTTACTCAGGAGATAAGATGTTAGTCTTAATACTCATGAATATTATTTATTCAAATTTATGAACCAGGGGGTCATTTTAAGTGAGAAAGAGAAAGAGCTGAACAACAAGGGAGGCATCTACATCAGGACACTGGCTTGATCCCAGATACCCCAAGAACTCCTCTGATGTCAAAAGTCACTGTTGATAGGAACTCATACAGAAAGACTCAAACAGCGGTGGCTCGCCAGGCCAAGAACGCTGAAAGCAGATTCCAGTGTGGCATAGAGGCGGGGAAGATGACCTCTAGGGGCCTCGATGATCTATAGTGACAGAAAGTATCTCTGCAGAGTCACCTTGCTTGGTTTCCCTACCTCAGAAGTGTAGTTCAGTCTGGATGTAGCAGCCCTAGTTCGATGTAAAAGAAGCTGCGGCGTCCCGACTTGGACGCCCAGGTACTCGAGTTGAGGGGAACTTTGGGTTTATTAATGGGACAATTGCACACCTGCAAATGCCAAAGGGCAAGGAAATATATTCTCACCTTGCTAACAGGATTAGGTTCAACTGGAATCAGGGGCGGGGACGTCAGTCAACACTCCTCCTCCAGGAAGGTTAACTGGAAGGGGCAGGGTGCGGTTCTGTCAGGTGGGGCGTGGCGGTCACCCGCAGACCTCAGTCAGTGGCCGCAGTATCAATCTGTGGGGCGCTTCCTAAGGCCTTTGATCTTTCCCCGGGATCTGGCGAGGGCCCGTTTTCCTTTCGAGTGCATTCCTCTTGGTTTATTTATTGTATCTGCTTTCATCAGGGCCTGGAGGTCAGAACGCAGTTTGCGCTGGAGCTAGCCCTCTTTGGGGGGCAGTACAGGAAACTCCAGCCAGCCGCGTACTGCTGGAGGGGAGGGGAGGGGTTCTGCTCTCGGTTGGGGAGCTAAGTGCTGGTCCCCTCCTTGTTCCTATTCCGCAATCCCAGCCTGGCCGGCAAATGTCCCTGTCAGAAACGGGCTTGAAGTTACCAGATTACACGGGAGTTTGATCTCCTTCTCTGGAGGGTCTAAAGTTGTCATCCGCCACTATGAGGGGCCTGTTCCCCAGGCACTAGACCCTAATCTCCATTCAGCTTTTGCATCTGAGTGGCCTAGCCTCAGCTCTCCATCTGTGCGCCTTAAATCCCATTTATCTTCTTAGCACCCCAGACTTGGCCAGCCCCGCCCCCTTGTCCCCACTTGCAAATTACAGCCCCTCCCTTGCTCTTCCTCTGGAGCGCCAGAGTAACCTTTGAGGTGTTAGGAAAAGTGACTTAAACTAGGTGAAACGACACAGAGGGGGCGTGGGGGGAAGAAGGGTCCCGCCAGAGAAACCCAGACACCCCAAGATTCCATAGTCAGGACCCAGTCTCGGACCCTGAACCCGCAGTCTGAGTCAACGAACTCACGCGGAGTGTTGAAGTCGGTCCCACCCAGGCCCCCAATCTAGGTCACCCGCGGGGAAGGGCTGGACTGGGGGCTGTCTGCTCCGGAGGTGGGCGAGGAGTGAATTGATTTAGACCCTGCCCCTCGCTCTTCCAGTAGATTGTAATTCCATCTCTGGTGGGTCGAGCCGCCCTCCCTCCGGCGGCCAGTGCGTCCCTCCCCTCGGCCTCCAGCGTCCACTCCCCAGCCCTGAAGAGCCCTGCAGCCGCGAGCCCGCTCCACTCCTGCACGCCGGGCTCCCAGCTGCTGCCTTGCCTCCTCGGACTCCCCAGTGGCTCCTGGTTCAGCTCTCTCGGCCCCCCACCTTCTCATCCACGCGCCACTGGCGTCCCCGCGTCCCCCAGGAGACGCCCTTTCCCTGCGCGCCCGGTACTTGGTGAAACTTTGCAGACACCGTCGGTGAGATGGATTTAATCCCAATCTCCTTGCTCTGTTTCTTACTCCTGGCCTGCAGCCTCCTACCCGGCACAGTGACACTCCAGACCGCTCTGCGAAAATCAGGTAAAGCTCTCAGTGCACCACGAGCCATGGTGCCCGGAGCACCCTGGTCCCGGGCTTTGGTGGGGTCGCAGAGCAGGCTGCTCCACGCTGCTCTCTCCGCTGACCGGCGTGGGCTCATCCCGCGTAGGCTGTGCGCAGAGCTCAACCGAAGGGTGAGCCTCGCCCTCCCCCAGCTCAGTCGGTTCCAGGGAGATTGTTTAAAAAACGATCTGCTTTCCA
The DNA here is from genome assembly GCA_001685095.1 of Ellobius talpinus. Taxonomy (NCBI): domain Eukaryota; kingdom Metazoa; phylum Chordata; class Mammalia; order Rodentia; family Cricetidae; genus Ellobius; species Ellobius talpinus. The sequence continues at coordinate 55,170 of LOJH01000436.1, read as the reverse complement.
GAGCTAGCAGAGGTGGTGGGCTCTGTATGGGACCACAGACTGCTTAAAGTTGGGGGCAGCGACCGCTCGGTCTTGGTTACTGAGGGCTGAGAGCGCAGACGACTTCAACAGCTCCTCCTGCTTCTTTGAACATCTTATTGGATTCATATTGCCTAGAGCCCAGCCATTTCCTGTTGAGTGTCTGAAGGTTTGCCTGGAGTCTCCCCCTTCCTGGCTCTGGTCCTGTCCAAGCACTGGGTAGGGACCTGCGCTTTCTCTGCTGTTGGGATACTCTTGCACCCCGGGCCATTTGTGCAGAAAGGAGTCCTCAGTGGGTTAACCTGATCTTGTTTATAACTCCTGTCTTTGCTCTGCTGTTCAAACAAAGATGTATGCGTTGTAGGGCTAGCAAGTACAAAGGATCTGTGAGAATGTGAAGCCACAAAAACTCGCATTTCTTCTAGGTAAAAGTATGTTTTTTTTCCAAATCTACATTGATTTAACTTATGTCAGGAGGGAAAGCAGAACATTCTAAACAATAAAGTTCCAAGCATTGCTTCCAAATAACGATTTTTAGTCGTTGTTGGCCAGGACCATATTTAGAATTGGGGGGGAAAATCTGCTTTTTCTTAGCTTTCTTTGCAAGTGGGGGCTGTCTTACGGGATTAATTAGGTCTTCTGAACAGTGGAAAACAATCTACTATTTGGATTCAGCCTGCAAAACCTCACAGCAAGTGGAGTCCCCCTTCCCAATGTTTCTACAAGAAAGAGGCAACCCAGGAAAAATTATCGGAGTGCAAACAAAATAATCTTGGCAGGTTCCCACTTGGCTGCTTAAGTATTTCTTATTGCTTAAGGATCTATGGGGAGTAGTGGGACTGTTGCCTTTCATGCTAGGAGATGCTTCAGTCTTCAGGCTGCATCCATGGTCACCTGTATCCCTGTACCTGACTTGAAATTTAGGAACATTCTTAGCTTCTGCCTGACACTCGGATTGGGAACAAATCTATCTGCACACTGCCCAGTTCATTTGAGAGGCAAGAGCAGCCACCTGAGGTAGTTTCATATTAAATTGTTTTCTCACATCTTCGTATAGTTTCCAGCACTTCAATATAAGGCGCCTTTGAACTTTCTTCCTTAAGAAAACTATAATATGATCACTTGCATCCTGCAGGTTTCTGCATGTGAAACCACCACCTAGCTGCATGGTTGAATAGCTCATGCATACATCCATTCATGGCTCTTAGCCTGAGAGACACACACAGGGTTCTCTAAGGATAAACTTTGAGCCATGCAAGCAGAGTGTAAAATTATTGTGCAAAAGCCTGCTGTATAAAATTGTACATGTTTTGCCCTATTTGCCCCTTTATTTCCTAATTTTCGGTCGTTCCTCTCCTCAAAACATCTTCTACCCAGTTCACCCAGCATCTTGCTCAGATATTCATGTCACCAATGTATTGTGTTGACTTCTTTGGTTTTATTTGAAGTATTGATGGGGATGATTTTGGAAAAAAAACAAAAAAAAAACAAAAAACTTCCTTTTAAATTTTCTTGGGCCCCACCAAGGTGGAAGGGATATTTAAACTAAGCTGCAGCCTAGAAGAAGCTTTTTCTTTTTTAAATAACTTCATAATTTTATCCAGACAACGACTTTCAGGTTGAAAAGCTGCTTGTGTGAAAATGACAGGTACTTCATAAACTTCAGGGGAAATTTTCCTTGTGGGCTCATTTACATCCCACGGAAAGACTAGTTTTTGATCCGTAAAATTGGTCCAGATTAAAAACTGAGTGTGCCCAGTTGGCTCAGATGTGAGCAGCAAGGAGCTCATTTGTAATCTCCCCCAGACACCCCAAATCCTGCTCCAATTCTTGTGCCTTGCCGCCCCCACCCCATAGAAATTGGCTTGTGCACAGCACTTTGAAGGTGGTGTGGCCATCATTCAGGTATTCCAAAGCAGTCTGTTTTGTTTAGCCCTTCCTCTTGGCTCAATCGACTTTTGATAAGTACAGTTTAGTTGAGGAGTCTTGGATCCCAATTAACCTGAAGGTTGCCTCTCTTCTTTTAGAAACAGATCGGTAGAAAAGAGCACCTTGCCCCCTCACCCCACAGTGTAGAACTTTCTTCTGGTATTGAGCATTAGGAAAGAAAGTTCCACCTATGCCAACACACACAGGAGTTGCCACTGCAGTGCTCAAATTAAGTCAAATTAAATAATAATAACAGACACTAATTAAGGGCTCGTTTCACTGATTTCTTTAATCAAGCCAGCAGCCTTGTTTCTTTGTTTTACTGAGCGGGAAACAGTGGCTTAGAGAGAAGCTCGACATCTTACCTGAGGCCTTACAGAGGCTAAGCGCTGGAATGAGAATTTAGGTTCTTGTATTTGACACCAAATCCCAGTCCTCAGCTGTCTTGTTTGCAGAGCTGTGTAGCCTTGGGTGTTTTCAAGGCTGAGTTCTTCAGGGACAGAGCCTTGCAACCTGGATGGAGGACCTGGCCTTACTGGTTTGTGTGGGAGACCTGTGTCACCTATGAAATATGACATGGCCCCCAAATAAAACAGTACCTAGACTGCTGGTGTGGGGTGCAGGAAGATACTGTCCCCTGACCTCCTATGTAAAGAGTGTACATAGTCTTACAGAGGAATGAGGAGCCATTTGCTGTTTTTTGTTAGACTTTTGGGCATTAATGCTTGTGGGGGCCAGAAAGACACTGAAGACCCTTGGGGGTAAAACAGTGAGGGGGTGTAGGGTCTTATGTCCATACAACTTTAACATGCTGCCCCTGCAGGCCTCCATGGTGTGTAAGCACAGTGAGCTGGAAAGGCTTCACTCCTGTTCTGCTCTGTTCTGAAAACTCATCATTTGACTGAGAGGTCCTGAGTGTTTTGTCTGAGTCGACATCAAAAGCTGAACTGGGGTGGTGTGAAGACCCCCAACACGTGAGGCCTATAGCCTGCTGCTTCTGCTCCTAGGCAGGAATTTCAGGGGGAGGGAGGCAAGAGTCACCCAACCCTGGGGACAAACAGGGAAGAAACCACCCACAGTCCGCAGGCAGATTTGTAACTCTGGCCTTCATTATGAAGGTCATTTCTAGGCAGCTCTGTTGAGAGGAAGACATCTAGGAAAATTCTTCCTTTTCAGGGGAGCTAGCTCATAGGCAGGTGCCTTGTGGTGACAGAGAGAGTACAGGCTCTTCCCTAGGTGGTTAATGTTGGGTGAGGCTGAAGGCCAGAGGGGTTTATTACTGGATTTGTTTGTTGGTAGTTGTCCTTTGCATAGGTCTTAGATGACCACACTTTGTTTAACTGTTCACTAGGGATTGGCTTTTTAGGTGTTTTCAGCTTTGGGCCATGGTGAATGAGGTTGCTACAAATATGTGTCCCTGAGTAGATATGCTTTTATTTCACTTGGTAAGGAGCTGATCCCTGTAAGGATCCCTGCTTCCTGTAAGATGGACTTTGCAAGAAAACACTGAATGGTTTTACAGAGTGGTTTTACTCTTCTGCATTCCTAGGAGCAACGTGTGGGAGGCCCACTCATCCTAGATTCCCTACAGCATCTGGGACATGTTCTAGTTTTGTTTCTGCAGCTGTGAGGAAAAAACAAAACCTGACAAAAAGAAAATTAGGGGAGGAAGGGTTTCGCTCGAAATTCCAGGTTGGTCCATCACTGGAAGTGGCAGGAACTGGAAGCAGCCCATTGTGTCGTGTTCAGTCAGTCTAGAGCAAAGAGAAATGAATGCATGGGTGCTCACTTGCTTCTTTGCTTGTGCTCAGTGACTTCCCTGCTCTTCTATGGTCAGGATCCCTCTGACTAGAGAATGGTGCTGCCCACAGTGGGCTGGACCTTCCTTCATCAATGCATTTATTCCCATAATTCCCACAGGCCAATTCAATGTTGACAATCCCTTACCAATATTTTCTTCCCAGGTCATTCCAGGTTGTGCCATGTTGAAAGTTGAACCTAACAATAAGGCATAATTGCTTCTTTGTCATTTCTCTGCTTTTGTTTGGTTTTGCTTTGTTTCTGATAGGTGAACAATGATATATCTCATTATAGTTTTAATCTTTGTTAATGTTCCTTCATGACTAATGATGTTGAACCCTTTTTTGTGAGTCATGTGCCTCTCAAGTTTCTTTGAGTTTTTTGACTTTTTATGAAAAAAAGAAATTGAGATGTGTGCTTTCTTACTGATTTTTTTAGTATTCTTTGTATATTTTGAGTGCAGTCCTTTACATAATCCAGACATTTGCTTTGAAAACACTAGCTTCTCAGGTGCTATTTGCCAGGTTTTTTTTATGTACATATGCATGTGTGGTACAGGAGAGTGTGGGTGGGTACATGTGTGTGTGCAGGAGAGTGTGGGTGGGTATATGTGTGTGTGTGTCCAGCAGTATGTGTGTGTGTGTCCAGGGGTGTGTAGGTGGTTTTTGCATGTGTATCCAGGAGTATGTGGGTGGGTTACATGTGTGTGTCCAGGAGTATGTGAGTGAGTATATGTGTGTGTGTCCAGGAGTGTGTGGGTGGTTTTTGTATGTGTATCCAGGAGTGTGTAGGTGGGTACATGTGTGTGTCCAGGAGTATGTGAGTGAGTATATGTGTGTGTATCTAGGACTGTGTAGGTGGTTTTTGTGTGTGTATCCAGGAGTGTGTAGGTGGGTACATGTGTGTGTGTCCAGGACTGTGTAGGTGGTTTTTGTGTGTGTATCCAGGAGTGTGTAGGTAGGTACATGTGTGTGTCCAGGAGTGTGTAGGTAGGTACATGTGTGTGTCCAGGAGTGTGTGAGTGGGTATATGTGTGTGTGTCCAGGAATATCTGGGTGGGTAGCATGTAGAGGCCAGAGGACAACTTCGGATCTCATGCTTCTAAACCTTATCCACCTCTTTTGGCAAAGGGTCTCACCTTGGCCTGGAGCTAACCAATTAGGCTGGACTTGCTGGCCAATGGACCTTAAGGGTCCCGCTGCCTCTTTCTCGGCAGCACTGAGATTACAAGTACATGTTACTATGCCCAGAAGTGCTAGCTGGATTCTAGAGATTGAATTAGGATCTTCATGCTTGTGAGGCAAACGCTTTACTGACCTAGCTTTCTCTTCAGCCCTTTCCTTTTTTCCCCTTTAATAGTATCTTTCAAAAAGAAGAAAATTTGTACTTAGACCAGTCCAACTTATCACTTTTTAGTGACTATTCCTTTTAGTACAACTTAACCCATGATTAAAAAAATGTCCTTCCTTGACTAGAAGATTTTCAGTTTCCATTTAGTTCTACAAGTTATTTCGAGCTACCTTTTTGCATGAGGTGTGTTTTTTTTATTTTTTAAGATAGGGTCTCTCTATATAGCCTTGGCTGTCCTGGAACTCACTCTGTAGACCAGGCTGGCTTATCACTCATCAAGATCTGCCTGTCTCTTCCTCCTGGGATTGAAGTGTGTGCTACTATGCCAGGCCATGAGGTATGTATGATATTTAAATCAAAGTTTCTTTTCTGATGTGTGGATGTACTGGGTTTATTATACAAGCATTGTACTTGGTGGTCGTGGTGGTGGCATGTGTGGATCTTTGGCTTAACAGATTGATATGCCTGTGCTCACAGTATCAGGTGGCATTCAGGCCTGCTCACATCCTCTTGCAGAAGATAAGGGGTGGGTCTGTTGTCTCTCTGCAGCATCTGACATTGCGGTTCTTAGGGATGTCTCTGTCACGGCATCTCTGTGACCTGGTGCCAAGCGTAAGGATGGGTATACTGGGGACCTGAAGATTTATGGATTTAAAGATTTAAAGGGCAGTACTTCCAATCCTAGGGTGTTAATTCTTCTTTATTGATACAAAACACACAGCATTATCAAATCTGGCCCAAGTACGCAGGAAGGAGGAGCACATGGGTCCTGCTTTCCCTCTTGACATGTCTTTTTTGCCTAAGGTTCCAAAGCCAGTAGGAGAAGGTAAAGCTGGGGTTCAGAATTCAAGGTTTCCCTGGAGCAGATGGCACTCTTCACAGTCATCCTTAATGTGGCACAAACCCGTAATCTTTTCCTTTCCACTTCTTCAGTATGTCTCCATCCATATAATTAGATTAAAATGAAGATCTAGGAGAACTGAAAAAGGAAAAACTAAAATCCTGGAAGAGGAGAGTTAGCTCACAGGCAGGTACCTCACTGGAGGATGTTGAAGAATACAGGTCCCTCTAGGTGTTTTCTACAGCTGCTGGATAACACCAAAAGCTAAGGCATCAGGAATCATCCTGGCCTACTTCCAAAACGCCACCCTAATCAAGCTCTCAAGAGACTGGCAGTGCTCTTACTTAAAACTCATATTCTAGACCTTTCCCAAAGTACCTGATTTGGAGGCTTCATTTCTTCTGGATCCCCCCCACCCCATTTCCTTTAACTAGCCAACTCTAACCCATTACAATGAGGCTGTATTGGTTCTCAGGGGAAACTGAGCACATAAATCCCCCTCTCTGTATCTATGGGTAGATGGTAGGTAGACGTTAGATAGATAGATGGATAGATAGATAGATGGATGGATAGAGAGAGAGATGACAATATACAGGGATGTATCCTATGCACACATGCGTGTGCTTTCATGCATTTGTGATGTCTAGTAGTTCCTAGCTAATAATGCTCTATGAACTTCAGTCATCTAGTCCCCTCCCTCTCCACGGATTTCTCCATCATGTCAAACAACTACAAAGAAACATTTCCTTCTACTTGCTTTTCTCTGTCTTCCTTCATGACTGGATCAAAGCAAAGGAGAGAAATCAAGGTCAGGCAGAGAAGTGATTTACGTCAAGGCACTACTTCGCCTTGAGTGCAAGAGCTACGAGTTTAATAACCTTCAAAATTCCTTAGGGAGTAGTAGTCTACAGAGTTTCTTCTGTTCCCTAACCCCCAGGGGTTAATAGGGCCTGAAAGTAACCAGCAATTCCAAGTTGGATTTATGAAAGCAGAGTCCCATTTGTCTGAGGGTTATTGTGGGCCTTAGCATCTGCATGGCTTGTCCTGTGGATGTCTTGTATTCCCACCTCCATTTTGAAGAAGGACCCAAAGTGTGGTTTCTATCTCCTGACATAAACCGGCAGATAGAGGGGAGTCCCAGGTGCAAAGCATTACATGAATGACCAGCAGAGGGCAGACTTCCAGAGTTGGCTGGACCAGGTCTCAGGCCCTAGGCAGGAGCCTATGAAAGTCCTCAACTATGCAGTCTTTAGGGTACATCCCAGGCATCCGTCTTCGAAACAAGAACTTCAGGAGAGTTGACAACATACTGATTCACAGTCTACACATGAAGAATTTGGGCTCCTGTGCCTCCCTTTCTTCATACCCCCACGCCACGATACCCGCATTACCTGTTTATTTCTTCCATATCAAACTGTGGCAGCCAGCAGCAGCATTTGGGCAGGTATAACTAAATTAAGCAGCTCAGTGGGGTTTCTGGAGGTTGGTTTGGGGATTGACTAGCTTCTTTCTTCTTTGGTTGCTGTTGTTACTATCGCCCTTTAGAGACTGAGGTCTACCTAGATAGACAGCCCAGGTTGACTCTGAAGAGGTAATCCTCCAGCTTCAGGCTCCTGAGTGGCTTGTGAACTTAAGGTGCTGAGGTCTTTCCAGAGTCAACCCATTCACACCCCCCTTCTCTACTTGCCCGTATGATGTACGGGATGGTTGCACTTAGAGGGAAACCCTGCAGAAAGGCTAACAGCCACACCTCATTCCACATAGATAAGCTCCACCCTCCCTTCTTCTCCTCTCTCTCTCTCTCTCTCTCTCTCTCTCTCTCTCTCACCACTATAAGGCTAGGTTGTGAGCTTGCAGGGGTGGCTCCCCACTGAGCAGGCCTGCACACACTTCAGTCTTTCTGCAAATTTGGGGCCAAGCTCTGAGCTTTCTTATTGGTTATTTGGTGATTTGAAAAATTATGTAAGCTATGCAACCTTTCTCTAATTTCCTTTTCTGCAATTAATAAATGAATAGATAATAATAATAATAATAATAATAATAATACCACCTACCTTATAGGCTTGCTCAGAGGATTATTGAGGCAGGGCATGTACCAAAGCATTAGCTAGGACTGACTGATGCTTAAAGGCAAAAGGAAGAAACTTTTAATCTGGATTGGAAGGAAAAGCCTGAAGAAATATGTGTACATATGTATTTACAGGTATCCTAGCAAACTCGAACATTGTGTTATCATTTCTTTTTATCTTTCCCCATACATGTCATATATCATTACATGTGATCTAACTTGTAGTGACTTATAAACATTTCAGATGTTTTATAAATAAATTAATATACAAATCAAAACTCATTCAGCTATACACCTTGATTTTCTGTTTTGAAAATTAGGGCTGCCAAGAGCGCAAGTTTCCTCCAAATGGATGACCTCTGTAAAACAGTAGAACCCCTGGGTCAATGCCTGAATTTTACCTGGTAACTATTTTGGGTGAAGCTCTACAGAATAAGGGGAAGGGAAGCTGTTTCTGAAAGAAAATCTTATGCTTGATCTGTGGCAGGGTGTCAGCCCAAGTGTGAATGAAGCCAGGTGCTCAGAGATAGCTCAGGTCTATTTTTTTCACTTTTTTCTTTTTTAAAATTGTTTCCATTGTGCTATACACTTTTCTCCGCTCCCTTCCTTTCCTCCCCTCTCCCATTCTCTCCTCTCCTGTGACTCCCACGCTCCCAATTAGTGGTGACACCGGCAGACAGGCCGGGCCTGTGAACTTCCTGCAATGATTCTTCCATTTCCTTCTTATAGAAACCCTCACTTCCCCCAAGTAACCCCACTGCTACCTTACTTCAAAAAAATTAAAAGAGGTAAAGAGGGCCAGCGCTTTGAAAGAGCTGAAGTCCTGTGTCAGGATAAGATGTTCCAGGTTGAGTATCCATAATCCAAACTCTGAAACGCCAAATCCAAAGCTTTTGGAGTACCAAGATGGCACCTCAAGTGGAAAAAAACTCACAGACGACTTGATATGTAAAATTCAGTTTCATGCTAAAATTATTTAGAATATTCCATAAATTACCCTTAGGTTATATGTATAAAGCGTTTGTAAAACATAAATGCTTTGTGTTTTGCTCATTCACAGCAAGAACCATTAGATGTATGCAAATATTCCTGAATCTGAAAAAAAAAACCTCTTGTTCCAAATCAATTTGTATAAAGGAAATCTGCCTGCTTCAGCTAAAAGTAATTGCAGTAACTATTGGTACTTCACCAGCCAGGCCTGGCAAGGCTGCCCTTCCCATGGCTCTGCTCTCATCTGTTTATATTTCTAAATCCTTCTCACTCCCCTAATGACACTTGAGATGTGTTTCTTATCTGACTCTGCAAATACTGAGCAATTGAAATATTAACACTCATATTTGCTGACGGGGCACCCCCTCCCCCAAATCCTGAATCCGTTTTAATACAATGTTAATGCTATTTATTTTTCTTGTTGCAATAAGTTTATATTAGCCTTTTAACAGTTTACACTGTGCAAAAGGAACCGTATCAGCAGCCCCTTTCCTGTAACATCTGGGCAGTTGGGAACATAATACTTAAATATAACCTGCATTTAAAGCCTTCCTTGGACAGATGGCTAATTTTATTGATCTAATCTTACACTTAGGAATAGGTCCCATGATCCTTTGCTCGTAATTCTTGGAGCAAGCAGAGAAATAAATAAGATGGCCGATGGTTGCGAATTAGGAGGCTGCTACATGCCTGTGATTTATCTTTTAAATACTTCTGTATAAACGGTGGCGGTATGAATTGCCTGCATCTCTATCCTAAGGGAGTTATGATAATGCTTGCAGTAACACAGGTAGGAAGGCAGCACTCAAGGATAAGCGTTTGCATCCATTTTCACCTCTTGGTGACAGTGACATAGCACGGTTCGATGTGGACCATTACCTCTGCCCTGGGCAGGCATTCATGCCCCTGGCCTGGTTAGTTATCATTTGAGCAATTTCACTGTGAAGTCCACTCTCAAAGACAGCTGCAGAAGTCAATTCATACAAGAAACTGTGTGTGGTGGGGGTTCGTGTGTGTGTGTGTCCTAGGACGTGGGAGGTGAAAGTGGGAGCTTGTACACTCCAGGCCATTGTGGGCTGCCACATAGTGAGACCATCTCAAAAACAAAATCAGTCAATCAATCAATCAATCAAACAAACAAAAAACATCCCAACGAAAAACCAAAATTCACACTAAAGGGTTTGTTAATCGGTGTTAGATGAGTTTTCATTAGTGAAATACGTGATTGGCTAAGGAGTTTGTATATGCCCCCTCTAATTTAATTCAGCAATCCCAGTTCAGTGTTTTCTTCATGTGACAGCAGACTCATGTGTCTACTCCAGGTTCGTTTATCCTGTTTCAGAATAGTGATGTGTCTGTTGCAGCACATGCAAGTAGTTGCTTGAATTAATTGGGCCAGTTAACATCCGCTGCTGGACGAGCAACTCTAAAGTTTGGTTTATTTTCCATTTATTCAAAGTCCAATGTGTGTGTTTCTGGTTGGCTGTTTCCTCAGGATGACTCTCTTGTATGCGGTGACCTGGAGATCTTACCATCCTTTCTTTAGTATCTCTAGCTTATAAAGCCACTAGCTTCAAGACAGGCCTCTAAAGAGGGAAGTGAAGAGCGTGAAGGTTTGTGGGAGAGGCTTGATGTGTCAGAGCAGACCACAGTCGCATAGCTCCAGCTGAATCGCAAGGGTCCCAGGAAATGCATTTCAGGCCACTGCATGGGAAGAACCTGAACCCAGGGCAGTAGTTAGCTCTTATGCACTATTCTGAAGTTTCTTAAGAGGACCAAGAAAGGTGTCACCAAATTTGTAGATACAGGTCATGTACAGTTTTTGTGTCTTTTAAACCCTGGATGAATTTGGCCTGGAGTGTACTTTCATTGTAGTGTACAATCTTGCTTAAAAAGCAAGTGCTTACGGTTTTAGGTCATGTGCTGTTGCTATACCAGAGTGAATTAAGAAAAGAGTAGCCAAGGATGGGTGCTTATGAAGCAAAGGGTAGCTGAGGTGGGTGCTTATGAAGAAAGAGTTCCATTTGGGCTCATGGTCATGATCCAAGATAGTAAGGCAGCACGCGGTGCTATCCTTGCTGGTGAGAACACTGGGGTGGTGCAGAGAGGACATGCGACATAAAGAAGGGAGGGAGTGTGTGTATGTACCCTTTCTCTGTCTCTTTTTATCAAGGCACCAGGTCCTAAGTATAAATGCTCTACCCCAGTGACCTCATCCAACCCTAATCACCTCCCAAAAGCCCCAGCTCAAAGTGCTGTACTCAGATTAAATTTCCACCCTCTTAATGCCTTACAACAGGGATTAAATTTCAACACATGTTACCTAGGGGGATGCAGCCAGACCATGTCCGAACTATGTCAGTTGCCATCTGTCTTATTTGTCACAAGCCAATATAAGGAAAGACCCTAAAAGCCAGGCAATCCAGTTGGCTTTGATCAGCTTGGAACAATGCCCCCAATATGTAGAGAACTGTGTTAACCAGGGCATACTATCGCTCCTTCACTGTGGTTGAACTCTGACAATTCCTGAAGCTACAGTGATTTGATTTCCAGAATGGAAATATTCTGTTCATCTAGGTTCCTTTTTGCCCTCATGGCTGGTGCAGAGGAAGTCTGACTCCTGCATGCTATGGGCTTCCCATCAATCACGTGGCATAGAAGCTACTGCCTTTCTCTGGAATCCCCAAACTTTTCAAGACAAGTGAATATGTGCTGTATCTTACTCCATGTCCTTATATTTTACAGGAAGTAATAGTAATCCCTTTGTAGTACTAACCTATGAATCAGTTCAGTGGTTCTCAAACCTTCCTGATGCTGCGACCCTTTAATACGATTCCTCATGTTGTGGGGACCCCCAATCAAAAAATTACTTTCGTTGCTACTTCATAACTGTAATTTTGTTACTAGGATGAATCATAATGTAAACATCTGTGTTTTCCGACTGTCTTTGTGAGTTGTGACACACAGGTTGAGAAACACTGAATTTCAGCATGGATTCCTGGGACTGGGGAGATGCTCCATAGGGTGTCTTACAGTTTCTATTGTTGTGAAGAGACACCATGACCACAGCAACTCTTAAAGCGGAAAACATCTAATTGCAGTGGCAACAGTTTCAGAGGTTTAGACCATTATCATGGCAGGACATGGCAGCATGCAGGCAGACATGGTGCTTTGAAGACGGACGCTAAAAAGAAATCCCATACTAGCTCAGAACTGAGTATAATAAAGGGTTATTTATTTATGGGTAGACTCACAGATCACAGTCCTTTGCTTGAATGGGGAACAGCAATAGAATCCCGCAGCCTGAAGAGAGGCTGGACATGCATACTTTACATAGGCATTTATAGTATAAGAGGTCATGCCCAAGTGGGTGGGTAACTTAAAGGCTACTGGCTGTAGGAATTCCTAGAGCAGTGCTTGAGAAGGAGCTGAGAGTTCTTTGTTTTGATCCACAGGCCACAGCAAGTGAACTATGTCACTGGGTATAGCTTGAGCATATATGAGACCTCAGAGCCCACCCCTACAATGACACACCTCCTCCAACAATGCCGCATCTATTCCAACACAGTCACACCTCATCATAGGGCCACCCACTTTGGGGTCATTTTCTTTCAAACCACCACAGAGGGTAAAATGCTTGCCACAAAAGCATCAGCGATTACCCAGAACCCATGTTTAAAAAGCTGTATGTGGTGGCACACTCTTACAATCCGAGCCCTGGGGAGGTAAAGACAGGAGGGTCTGTGGGACTTGCTGGCCAGCTAGTGTAGCCTAATTGGTAAGCTTGGGGTTCCTAGTGTCCACCTCTGACACGCACACATTTGCACACATTCATTTATGCGTGTGTCTGTACATACGTAGAAGATAAATAAAATAATAAATAAAACAAAATAAACATATACATTGTACCAAAATGTGTGAATAAAAATAAAAATACATGAACTAAAAATTAATAAATAAATAGCAAATGAATGGTACTCAAATGTACAAAGTAGAATTTTAGCCGTTCCACCCTCTAGTTTTCTAGAAACGCCTCTATTTGTGCTCCATGACAGAAAGAACTCTTCGTAGTAGATAATTTATTCAGTAAGAAGCTTCTTAAAATATAACAATCATCTTTTAGCTATAACACCCTGTTCTGACAAGGATGGAGATAGTGTGGATAGATCCTATGGAACAGAAATTCACAGGTTTTGTTGAATGATTTTCCTAAGCACATTCAGAAAGATGATTTCCTTATGGCTTGGTCATCTTTGTCCCACTAGGAAGTCAGGGCAGGTGACTTAGAAAGAGGAAGATGATATCGCCAAGACAGGAGTCTGGACCGACCAGCAGTCTAGCCCTGTTGCTTCTGGTCAGCCCAGAGGTATCTGACAGCAGCAGACAATATAACAGTGAAACTCCTGGCAGCAGACTTGAGCCTTGCTCTGTTGAATGGCTTGCTACCTCGTAGACTTATTTGCTTTCCCAGTATTGAACGTTATCCTAACATTGATCTGACCTTGGAACATTTCTCCCTTATCTCTGCCTGGGAAAATGTAAGACCAGACTACATTGCCCGTGGAAGGATCTCACTGGTGAGATTTCCTCTTCATCCAGACTTCTTTTAAGAGGCCATGTGCATGCCATGGACACTCTGGAATGACTGAGGGCTGTCTTGCCCTCGGTTGTCTGGGGTGCAGATGACAAACCCTGAGTCCCCTGGTGTCTCTGATAGGAGGAATTTTTGGTGTCTCAGGGACCAGCCAGATAACTGCCTAGCTTTGAAGTTTCTCGTCCCTCAAATATTCAGCCACCTTCTTTGGTAGAAAGCAATAATTTTGTTAGTCTTCCAAGGTGGAATATGGCAAGGCGGATCACTCAAGTGCCAAGGCTTTCTCTGATGCTTTTAGAGTTTCTAATTGGTGTCATGAAATGAATGAACCATTACGTTGTTTAATGGCTATCCAAAAGTAATGGATAAGCTCCAGTTACAACCCATATGCAGAACACAGAGGAATGATAGAGAGATTCCAATCAGATAAGGCTGCATTTGAATTCTAGCTTCAACCTTTACTGTTGTCTTATTCCAGATGAGTACTTCATTTTTTTCATTCTTTATGTTTCTCATCTAAAATTTAAGCTTCATATTACCTAGGAAAAAAAGTTATTTAGGTATGCCTATAAAATCCCTACACATTTGGTGCTCATTAATTAGATTCATTATGCTTTATAGAGTTTATATAATAGCAGAGATGGTAGTTTTTCCATATTGACACAATCTCAGATTTAGATGACATTGACATAATTATATAAATGAGTGTAGGAGCCCATGAAAATGCAAATGAAAGAATTCTATTGCCTTAAATTCATATTGCAGATTTTTAGGATATATGCCCTCAAATGATAAGTTTTGATGTCTATATTAGTTATAAAGTTCATGTCCTTGTCAAAGACCTGAAGTCAAATTTAATAAAAATAGTCGATGTTCATTATAAGATCAGGAAGAAAGGGTTTAGCCACTACAGTAGCAATAGATTTTCATGTGTTAACTATCAAAAGGGAGGCTGTTTGTAGTTGGAATATTTTCTTGAAGTTCCTTAGCAACCTTTTTTTATCATTCAATTAACAAAAGAAACTTGCTGTTTATTTTTGAGAATTAATTTTTGTCTTTATTTATCTGTATCGGTGCACACTTATGTGCCGGTGTCTGCAGAAGCTAGAAGGTGTCAGATCCCCTGAAGCTATAGTTATAGGTGGTTTTGAGCTTCCCAGCATGGAATCTCAAACCCAGATTCTGGTCCTCTGAAGGAAAAGCATGCACTCTTAATGACTTGAATCTCCAGCTCAAAAGTGCTAAATCTACAGTAAATGCTGTCTCTAGGCTGTCCTGAAACTTACTATGGGGCTAAGGATGACCTTGAACTTCTGCTTCCTCTGCCCCCTTCTTAGTCCTGGGATTAGTGGCATGCAACCCCAGACACAGATTTGCTTTTCTCTCTCCGTCTTTGATTTCACAATATTTTGTCAAAATGACTTTCTCCAAATCCAGTTCCCTCAGCCTTCTAGACTCTAACATTGGGCACTCCAGGCTTGTGATAATATGTCCTTTAGTCTCCTGTCTCTTCACTGAATTCAGTTCACGGCCTGTTCTCCAGCCAAGCTAGATTGCTTGTTATTTTATAGACCCTCTCTTCATTTTCCAGCGCTGAATGCTGTCCACATGTTAGCCCGACTCTTAAAATATCGCTCCCTCGTCTCTGCCCAAGGAAACACCTTTGAAGTATGACTCCACGGCTCCTGGACTGAGAGTTCTCATATGATATGCCCCCTAGGCAAAAGCCAGCCCTCAGCTCCCGCGCTCTTCCCGGCGTCTTGGCTGTGGTGGCCTTTTGCTTTGGGTGCACTTGACTCATCTCTCCTATTCTTAACTTGGCCAAGAAAAGCATCCTAATTTCTCTGCTTTTGCCCCTCTGCCATTGCCTGATGGAGTGTCTTGTGTGAGACTGGCCCTTCAGCCGACAGCTGGGAGATGGGAAACAACAGCCTCATTCTGGGCAAATGCGTTTTTCACATCATGTGATTAATTTGGTCCCTCTCACAGCTCCCAAACTCATTTCCTTCCTCAAGTGCAATACAAAAAAGGTGTCACCTCCATGTGCTAACGTTGTTGCTCAACCTGGGCAGACGTTTGGAAACCCACACAGCAGTATGATTTAGAGAAGGGAATGCCCCCGGGAGTCTGTCTGCAGCAGCAGGTAATTTAAACCCCACCTCAGCCTGCTGCTGGGCTGTTGGCGTTGTCAGAGTTTTAAGGAGACCCTGATTGAGTCTAAACTGTGAATGGCATCTCTGTGGCTACCCAGAGACAGTCTGGTCTGAAATAAACTGTGGGGCTCAGACTCACCTTGCATGCCTTTCAGAGGTTAAGAAGTAAAGGCAGGACTATGTACTTAGACATCAGAGTACAGTGAGTTAGGAAGGACTCAAACAGTCTCATCTGCCTTTAAAACCGGAGCAAATGAGGCTTTCATGGGAATGGGATGATAGAGAAGGTCACATTACTGGAGATGGGCTAAAACCAGTCAGTCTACTGTAATGAGGTCTGGCTACAAGGCTGGGAGGAAAACAGCACCCCAGTTCCTCCAACATTCATCTTCGGCTTTATTGTGCTGACCCTGGCTCGCTTCCAAAGATCAATTCTGCAAACCCTGGAAAGTGAAGCGGTCCAAAGACGGGATTTGTGCAAAGGTGTTTTTCATTGTCTGTCTTCTGAGGACAGGTGAGCCTTCTGAAATGAATGCTTCCGGACAGCCCGATTGGAAGCACCTAATCAATGGACTAATTAGCTGACTCCTTGATCTAGCTGTATATCAAGATGTATATGCCGATGTACACACACACGTGCATAGTGGAGAGTTAAAAATGAGTCCCGTTACAATTGAAGTTAACAATGAATCACACAAATGGTGTGGTAGTAAGAGAACATATGTTGATGTCTGAAAATGACTTTGAAATGCACTAGATTTCCTGATGGACTGTTGGACAGACTGTTGGACAGATGGTAAAACACTGGTGTGGAGTCCTAGGGGTGAGCATGCATGTGCTCCCTCTAAAATTCTTTCACTTTTCCTTGGGTTTCAATATTTTCAGGATAAACCGATGGAAAAGATGAAATAAGGAAACAAGTAAGGTATACATTTTTACCCACAAAAGTGAGGTTCTAACATGGTTGGCTCTTCACACCGATATGAGTGTGTTTTCCCCTTTGAGGGTATACGGCATATCCCTATGTATGTCTTCATGTCGATGTGTACATGTTGGGTGTCTTCCTCAACTTCTCTCCACCTCAGATTTTGAGACCGGGTCTCTCAATGAGCCTGGCTCACTGATCTGGCCACACTGACTGGCCAGCAAGCTCTAGGGACCCTGCGGTCTCTGCTTCTTCAGTGCTAGGATTATAGGATTGTGGCGCCGGACATGACTTTTTTTT
>LOJH01000436.1:21823-38142 GCA_001685095.1 Ellobius talpinus | reverse complement strand
CTTGTAGACCAGGCTGGCCTCGAACTCACAGAGATCCACCTGTCTTTGCCTCCCCAGTGCTGCTAGGCCTGACTTTTTACATGAGTCCTGGAGATCCAGACTCAGGTCCTCTGGCTTTTGTTGTAAGCACTTTCGCCACTAATTCATCCCCCAGCCTCAGACTTTGAGCTTTTGCTCTGGGCCTGGGCCTGAGGAGAGGGGAGGAGAGCCTGGTGGAACCCCTCCCCGATTCCTCACTGATTTTGCGCTGCTAAACTGGCAGCATCTGGGTTTTCCTAAAACTGGTGCTCTTGCCATTCCATGGCTCAGATGCACTGGGCTCCAGGAACAGCATTGTCTGTATTTGTGTGTTCAGCCCTGCGAGTAGTAACTGCATCAGACCGGTGTGATACTTGGGTGCACAGGCGTCCTAGACTCCCTTAAAGCTGTTCATGCCTCTATATTTTCATTAAATAGTTGCTTAATTAAACTCGTTTTAAATGTTAAGTAAATTCTTCTTCCTGCTGGGACCTTAATTGATACTGTTGGTACCCCTGTTTTGTAATAAATGCCTTCTTTCTACTATGTTCCTCCCAGGGTACACCCACAGGACCCTGATTTGTGTGTGGCTAACATTTACAACTCTCCGAGGAGCAGGTCTGATTTAGTTGAAGGCTGCCTGCCTTAAATCCACGCAGTAACTATTGGTTAAACAGAAACTTTCATCTTTGGAAAGTGAGCTTGTCTGCCAGGTGAGGATCTGATAGCCACTTGGACAAGAGCTGGATGTGGCACACCTGTGGCTGTGAGGGGCTAAGAACTAATTTCAGTGACCTCAAAGATTCTCCACAGAAATTCTATCAGTGAGTTCTAGAGATCTCTGTACAACATTGGGCCTATAGGATTCAATATGTATCTCACAAATGACTCAAAGAGTGGGTTTTTTTTATTTTCTTCTCATGAGAAAATAAAAACAAAAAATTAAGAAATTGCTCTTGACAGATATACTATGCTAAGTTTTGCTGAATGTAGAATTAAATTAAAAGATAAATGAAGCATTTTTATCTGATACTGCCAGATAAATTACAGGGTTGAATTTGAATTTCAGACAGACCACACATGTACAGAATCAAATAAATCATTTTTAGTGTGGATGTTCCCAAATATTTCATGGGGCATACTTCGACCATAAAAGGTAATTGTTTATCTGGTGCTGAGATTTAACTTGACATTCCTTGTTTCTGTGTGTTAAATATGGCACTGCAGCTATCAAGCCACCATGGTAGTGTGTCACGTTGCTCTGGCTCAGTCTTGGTGTCCCTGGTGCCTGGTGGCAGTATCTTGTGTCTCTAGTGGACGTGACAGAGGGAGAAATCCGAACTTTACATCTAGAAGATGGCCTAGTGGAACCTGAATCTGAGTCTCAACACTTACTTACCAACTAAGAGAAATGGGACCAGGAAAAGGGGTTCATGACAAAAGAATTAGGGATTTCCCTGAAGAGGGACCAGAAATATGACATCTGATACATTACACCTGCTCAAAAAGATAAGGTCATTTATTGTTGTTTTTATTTCAGTAAAAAGAACTGGAATTTTTTTTTCCAAAAAACTCAGAGGCATCTGGGCACATGTGAAATGAATAGAAGATAATTCTTTAACTCTTAGGAAAGTCTCCAAACTAACCTGGGTGCAGGGAGGACAGCAAGCTTGGGGTTCTTGTTGTTGCTGTTGTTGGTTTTGGTTTTGGGTTTTTTTTTCCCACTTTTGTTTAGATTAAGCTTTTTACTGATTCCCATTTTTGTATATATTTAAATTTTTCTGTTCTGATTTTTTTTGGCTATAGTTTTTAATAGGATTAATAGAACTAAACATGCTTGTTTTGAAGACTGTATTAGTTCACACCGTTGTCTTTGAATAGATTAGCAGAGACAGATCTCAGAGGAAGAGTTGAATGAGAACAGCTTGTTTGAAAGGTGCAACGAAAATAAACAAGGAGGACAGGAGAGGGGTAGAGTAAATTTGGCTTTCAAGGAGGGTGGGGAGGGACAGGGAGTGGGTGGGGCTTTCAAGGAGGATGGGGAGGGACAGGGAGTGGGTGGGGCTTTCAAGGAGGATGGGGACGGACAGGAAGTGGGTGGGAATCTCTTATCAAATACAGTACACGGGATGACTGAGTTAAAATTCATGGGGAAAAAAAAATCTAGACCGTGACACAGTTTTGACCCGAGAGACAGGGAGCAGGGGTTTTCAGAGCTGTCCTGCAAGGCACTGAAGGAGGCTGCTGGGGCAGGGGCGCTGGTTCCGCAGCATGTCCCTTCTGTTCGGCATATGTGCAGAAAAGATACTTTCTCAACGTCTTTTGAGAAAGCCTCAGGCGAATGCTGCAGATTCTGGTAGCTAGAAATGGGGCAAAAAGCTATAGCCGGAAGGCTTCTGAGAAGGGCAACAGTTCCGCCACACCGCTGACTGACTAGCTTGGCTTGGAAACGCAGGACTGAATGCCATTTACCATTTGGATAGAAATCGCCGGCTCTCTCCTGCATCACGCGAAAACTTGATACATTGTAGTTCCCTGGTATCAGCGCTTTACCTTCCAGAGTTCCAGGCACCAGAGTCTGCGTCCATCAAAACGTAGTAAATGGAAAATCCCAGGCATGAACAATTTGTTATGTTAAGTGAGTGCTTGCTTCTCGGGAAATGAATCATCCCCTATCCAGTGTTTCCAAGCTGTGTAAGCTACCTGCCCATTAGCCATTTAATATTTCATCTCATATTATTAGATGAGCTATTTCAAGACCACAGTGTTCAGGCAATCCCTGTTTCATTTAATAATGTCTCCCAAATTCAGGAGCAGTTATGTTGGCAGCTTTTAAGAAGAAGATTATTAAAAATTATTCCATTTTGTTATGATTATTGTTATTACTTGTGGATCATTCCTAATTTGTAAATTAAGCTTTATCATATATATATAAATATATATATATGAAAAACAAAACTGATTACATACTTTGAAATGTCTATAATTTAGGCATCCACCACCAGAGTCTTTGATGTTTGGGAACTCCAAATTCTGAATTCTCAGTCCTAACTTTCACCGTGATTTTTCAGGGCAGAAAGATATCTGCATCATGGTACAAAACACAGTTATTTTATTGACCCACCAGTTCCCTAGGTGAACTATTGGGGTTTTTGACCTGAGAACTACCATCGAAATCTACTAAAACAAACAAACAAAACATTTTCTTCATACATTCTTAGATCAGTAAATTTCAGCTTTCATTACCTAAGTCATGTCCTGTTGAGAAGTTGGTTCATATATCATTGATTGGTATAATGGGTAAGAATTCCCCTTTGGATTGAAAGGTACACCTTCACAAAACAATAACAGCTAATGTTTATATAGTGCTTGCTGCGTGCCAGGCAATGATAATAACAGTATAACCTCAAAAGGCTGGAATTGTAGAACCCTACGATTCTAGCAGGAAGAGGGAATTTAGCGTGACTGTGTTCTATAAAAGATATTATTATTTGCTTAAGGTCATCATGCTAGCATGGGTAGACCCTACTCTAGGGTCCCAGTTGTCTGACCCCTGGTCTGCTGCTCTGTCTACAGCTAGATCTACCTGCAGGACTTACAATGGAGAAGAGATGTGCAGATTTTACTTTTATTGACTCCTTCTCTTTAGAATTTAGTCTTTGCTTATGTATATAGAGGTAACAAACCATTAACCCAGGCTTGTACAGGTGTAGTGGCATTTCATTTGTATTTTAATAAATAAAGCTTCCCTGAAGATCAGAGAGGAAAACAGCCACACTGGTCAGTCTTACAGACCAGACAGTAGTAACACACACCTTTAATCCCTATAGCCACACTAGTTGCCATAGAAACCAGGTGGTGCATGACTTTAATCCCAGTGATACATGCCTTTAATCCTAGCCCTAGGGAGGATTATAAAACAGAAGGAGACAGCTCTAGACACAGTCTCATTCTGCAGTTTCCTGGAAGCAGGATCACCATTTTAGGAATGAGGTTGAGGTTAAGAGCCAGTGGCTGGCTGCTTTGCTTTTCGGATCTTCAGGTTGAACCCCAATATCTTTCTCTGAGCTTTTATTAATCGTGCATCATGCAATAGCTTGACAACTGGAGAAACCTGTGTAAAGGTTGTTACTCCTTTCAGTTCTATCAGACTGCCTTCAGGGCCACCTCTTGAAAGCTCTGAACTCCAGGTTTGTGAAAGATAACAAACTTCTAAGCCATGAAGGTCTACAGTTGGAGAGGCCAGGCCCAAATGAGAAGTGGGTTCTCCCTGGAGTTATCTGTATGTACTCTCAAATGAGGCACTCGTCAAAGGGACATTTGTGTCACAGGACTGTGGAAGTGGCTTAGTTAATCACTTGGCTTGCTTTTCATTGTTGGGAGTAACCTTGAGGAGGAACTAATTCATCATGACAAGGTTCCAGACATGTTTTTAAAAACACAATTGCAGTTATCTTTCTCAGAGAATCACCTTGTGTAACATAAATCCTTTAGAACCAAGGTTAGCAACATTTTTGGTCAGGAGTCAGACAATATTTTATTGATTACTATTTCTATCTATTGGATCTATAGTCCAACTACTCAACTCTGCCCATTGTAGATCAGAATCAGTCATAGATCACATGTAAATAGGTGTGTGCTACTGCTGTTTCAATAAAACTTTATTTACAAAGAGAAGGCAAGGGCCATATCTGACCTATGAGCTGTAGTTTGTAGACTCCTGCTACAGACAGCAGGGAACCTATCAGAGCCGTATGTGTTCAAGTGGCAGTTCAGAAGGCCTGCTATCTTTGTTTGCTCCTTTGACAGTCTGTTAATTTATCAGTAATCTAATTAACACCTTTTTTCCTGCTAAAAGACTCATTTCCTGACAAATAGTTTAATTTAGTTCTCAAATATTAACAAACAAAGACTAAGTTCTTACATTGGTTAGAGTATGTGTTAGATATTAGAGCAAGTCCAAGAAATTAGCTTTAGATACTTGTGGATTGTCTACTCTAAATACAAATAATCTTTAGAAGTTTAAGATATCAATCCATCAAAAAAGTATACTATTAGATAGAGCTTCCAGGCAATAAATGACTTTATCCAATATATACATAGATAGGCTTATAGGCCTAGTCTATATCCTAGAGTACTTATTTTTTATGTTTATAGATTTTTAAAAATAGATTTATATATTTCATTTTATGTAAGGGTTTATGTATACCACTTGAATTCTTGGTGCTCCTGGCAGTCAGAAGAGGGTACTGGATGCCCTGGAAATTGAGTTAAAGATGGTTGTAAACTATCATATGGGTTCTGGGAACCAACCTTGGGTCCTCTGTAAGAGCAACAAGTGTTCTAAGTCACTGCTCTAGCTCTCCAGTTCATATTGTCATATTTTAAAGGAATAATAGTAACTCCATTACAAAGGGAAAAAATCAGATTCAATTTTCTCAAGAGCAATTATTTTCATATAATTAAAACAGAAACTCATCCAGTCCAATTTTCATCGGTTAGTTAATTGAAAAGGGGATCATTTTCATATAGATCTAATTGCATTTTATGATCAGTTAAAAAACGGTAATGGGAGATCCACTTGGTGAGATGTGGGTGCAGAGCCAAGCTTCTTTTTCTTCTTTGTTTTCTGCAGATCCGAGCCCACCAGTTGGTCACCTTTCAGAGGTCACCTGTAGTCATAGTGCATTATCCGAGTCCAGGATGTTTTTATTTTAGACTTTCCCATCTATAAGAGTTATGGCCATTGATTTTAGGGGTCACCTTCATGGACTTGTTCTAAAGCAGTTGTCTTAGCTTATACAGAAAACAAGTCCAGCTGTTTGGCTGTATTTCAGTTCATACTTGTATTTCTTCTGTTTACAAAAGAGGAAGTCATATAGTCATAACAGCAACCAGGGGGTCGGGAGTAACTCTCACTCAACTGGAGTAGCACATGCCTAGAGGTGGGTCCAGAAGAGGCTGAAGCACAGGGATGAGCGGTGGTGGGGGCGTGCAGCCAGACCAGGTCTTCAGAGGACCTTGGCTCAGGTTGGCGGCAGTACCAGTACGCTTGGCATAGGAATGGGTGCTGCTTACCTATTCAGAGAATAACTTAGTAGACTCTTTTTTTTTGCCCCTCATGGTAGAAAAAGCTGTGTGACTTTGCTTTGGTCTGCCCCAAATCAGTTTCCCTGCTCTTGTTCACACTCGTACTGTAATCGAGGAATCTGTGTACAGTCCTCTGCCAAGCTCTAATGAAACTGTCCATTATTTCACCTTGGTGGAGGTTCAACCAATGAAACCCTTCTCTCTCCAGAGAGGAACCCTCCAGCCACCCCTAAAACTTGCGTTTTCTGTAATGAAACACACATGTACAAATTATAGGGATCAGTAGACTTGAGATTTAATAAAAAGCAAACATTGACGCAGTTTTATTACATGCAGAACACATTTCGCTAGGTTCCTATTAACATCAGGTTGAACCAGATATTCTCTTGTGACCGCCATGAAGAGACGATGGCGGAGAGAGGTTAAGTAACGAAGCCAGGGCCTGACCCCAGGGAAGCTGCATCAGCACTTTCTCCTCAGCCACCTCTCCTTTCCGCCTCTCCAGGACTGCAGGTGCATTACATGGGAAGTGGAGACATCACCCACAGGAGCATTTTAATATTCATGTCTTTTGCATCTTGCAGTTCACCTGACACACACAAATGGCAGGTTCTCAGCAAAGCGTATCAGTCTGTTAGAGGCAATGTGAGCCAACTTCCCAAGCCATCCAGTTCCTCAAGGAAGGAATGGTTGCACTGGTGGCTAGAGTAGAATTCAATCCTGAATCAGGGTATGGGAAGCTGTGAGTCAGTGCTCCACCAATCCTTTGAAATCCTCAACATGTCATCCTAAAGATCGAGCATACCTTCCTTTCAGTGACAGCTGACGGTTGGAAAGCAAGCTCGTCGGATTGAGTGGGAGTAGTTTGCTATTAGCAATAGCCTACTGTACTTCACAAAAGAATGAGCAGCTGTCCCTTCTCTACAGATACTCTGTATTGATTAAACAAAGAGCAGTGAGTACCTGATTGGACACAGAGATGTCCAATCAGAAGGCACAGGATTTGAACAGGGCAGATCTGGAAGAGCCTGAAGCACCTACCACAGTGGTCTTGGCAAGGCAGGGACTCGATGGTCATGTGCTACGGTGTTCATCAACTTTAGAGAAGAGATGTTCATAGGACAATTTCCATAGCATTGGCTATTGGAGCATTATGATAGTGATGACAGTGTGTATTTGTGGAATGCTTCCGAGTTTAAAAAACTCTTATCTACCCTGCCACTGTTCTTTTGAATCATCATAGTAGACTTGGAATGAGACCTATTTTGCAACCATCCCTCCTGCATTTCTGACATTGGTTATGTTTCTCAATCTTTCCAAGTCTCAGTTTTCTTTTTCATTGATAAATGGGGGCTAAATTATTTGTCTTGTGGAATTGTATGAGTTGCCATGCAACACCTGTGTTGTGCGTGAATAAAATTTGGCTGGCAGTAGGTTCCCTGCAAACCTCCTTTACATACGAACATGGAGAAAGGCTAGCAGGCGTGACTGAACCGGGCTCTCCATCTCCTGCCTCTGTGACTAGTGGTCTTCGTCACGCATTACCTGGAGGTGTGCATATTCTGCTGAATGACGGATGAGGCAGGGCAGCCACCCAGCTGCAATGGAGAAGGAGGTGGCTCTCTGCTCTGAGAAGATAGGGACGTGAGTATCATTCCGGGAGCAATAGTAAATCAATATGATTTTATTAATCTCTCATTCAAGTTTACATAATCATCGATTTGTCCAGGAGTTGTTTACTTAGCAAGTAGCACATGCCAGGCATTGTGCTTCCTAATGAGAACAAAGTGAATAAGATACACAATAATTTCTCTAAAACTCATTAGGGCTTCAAAAAATTCCAAAGATATAGCTATTCTTATTGGAAATAGAAATTACTTACTTGGTAATTTAACTCTATTAGACTTAAATCATCTGATTACAGATTATAGAACTAATTATAAATCTGAAAGGTACATTATGAACTGCTTTTCAGTCTAATTTCTCATTATAGATCTTTATTAATACGGTTTCGTGTAAATGAAAATTCACCGCACAGGTTAGATGGTCTACAGATTTCACAAAACTATGAAAGAGAAAAGGCTTAAATACATGGTAAGGCTATTTTATTGCACTATCCCATTCTCTTGACATCATCTAGCACTCCCAGTATCATTAGTAAAATACCTGTAACTTTGGTCAGTTTCAAAACTGGAAAACGGAAAAAGGCACATTGAAGAGAAATAAAGTCCCTCCCCTTTGACACGGTCTATTATGAATATTTAATTCTCACCTCTTTCTGTTCTCACCATATGCAATCCTCATCTCCTGGACAGGCAGAAACCCTTGTTTCACAATTGTACTTAGGAAAACCCAACTACTATTTAATGGGACTTTATAATATTAAATAATCTGGTCGAATAGCTCCATTTTGAGGGCTGAAAGTAGAGTTTTGAGTTCCTAAAGCCGTGTTTCTCAGGTCAAGAAGAGACAGGACTTGCCTCAGTCTTACAGAGAAGACTTTTAGTTCCAGAACAAAGCTCATGGAAAATGTTGATTTCTTTATAGCAAAACTCTCTCAGATGATAAGAAAGTGGAAGATGGTAGTAAACATTTGCTTTTCCTCCCTTACAAGTTACGCAATTCAACTGTCTAGACGGTATTAAACTGACCAAACAGTTGAACTCTGTTCCTCTTAGAGGTCCCTCTTCCACACAGCTTCTGTATTTCCTCAGGAATGGGGCCTCTGCCATTGACCTAGTTAGGTTTCTACATCTCTGATAAACACCGTGACCTAAAGCAACTTAGGGAGACAAGGTTTATTTCATCTTCTAGCTCTTATCTGAAGGAAAGGCAAGACAGGAACTCAGGACAGGAAGCTGCAGCAGAGGCCATGGAGGAGTGATGCCTACTGGTTTGTTTGCCAGGGTCTCCTCACCATGACTTCACACTATGGAAGTCATGCTTCAGCCTGCTTTCTTTTTATCCCACCCAGGACCACCTACCCAGGCAATCTGCTAGAGGCATTTTCTCAATGGATGTCCTCTTCTGGATAACTAGATTGTGTGAAGTTGACTCGGATGGTCCTTTACAAACTTTCATAGTTTCTTGGGCAGGGGAGCATTTGTAGATCTTTGTGGTTTTGGCTTTGAACCTCTTGTAGGCATGGACCATATTTTCTTAATAACTTCCAATAAAAATTATAGAATAAGTCTGGCAAATGTGACTGTAAATGTGTACACACACACACTCACACACACACACACACATTGCTTTCAGTCCCTGTTAGGTAACGTGACCCAAGGTCATAGTGCAGCCTGGGTGTAAGGACCAGGCAGTTTTCCGTTCTCCGCTTCCTGTGCTGTCATCAGCTTCTCTGCTCAGAAGGCTTCTGCCACCTGTAATGCCTCCTGCAGTTTCCACTCCTAAGTAGGGACAGGATGAGAAGCTACCCACTAAAGAGGGCAGCAGTCTCCAGAGTGTGGGACAGGCCCTTGTCCCGCAGGGTGTAGCTGGAAGCATATGCCATTGTTCCCACCAGAAGTATAAGTAGAAAGAAGATGGTTTGCTCAATGCAGAGGTCACAACAAGACAAATGTAATTTAATAATCTTCTGGCACGTTGCCCAGGAACTTAACACTTTGCCCCATTTACAAAGGATCATTGATAATCGGGAACTGACACTAGCCTTTGGCTTTGCTTGGCTAGAACTGGACATAGGAACTGTCTCATAGGTGTTCTCAGCTGATATTCAGTGTTGCCGTTCATTAATCTAGAAAAAAATCAAATAGACTAATAAGAAACTCCATTGGGTTCTTTCGCTTCCAAACTCAGTCTCGTGGAGTTTTTCAGATTTCTGTCACACACTGAAGTTCCACAATGAGAAGTAACAGCGTAACACACACGACTCTGGCCTCATCCATAGAATCTGAGTTGTGCATGTCACAGGTTTTTTCTTGTTTTTAGAGAGGGTCTATTTCTCCCTGGCCAGCCTGGAATTCATTATGTAGACAAGGCTGGTCTCCAATTCACAGAGATCCACCTTCTCTGCCTCCCAAGTGAGTGCTAGGATTAAAGGTGTGCACCACCACGCCCAGCTGCCAAGAAGTTTCTGACCCAACCTCTTCTTATTATTAAGATTCTGGTCTGATGTTGCAAACCTGGCACTCAGAAGGCAGAAGCAGGCAGAACTCTGTGAGTTCAAGGCCAGCTTGGTTTATGTAGTGAGTTGGGTTCCTGTACAACCAGAGATATACAAGAAATCCTGTCTTGAAAAGCCAAAAAAGAAAAAAAATTCTGAACACATAGTGATTCATTCTAAACAAAGATAAGTGACCCTTCTCCCCTCCTTCCTGCAAGGGCGGAAATAGATCACATTCTTAGTAAATCCTTTCTTTAAATTTTTTTTATCAAATTACTTGCCTTAACAATTTCATGCACAGTCAGTTTGTAAGTTAATTATGTACTGGCTTAAAAAATGCCTTTACTTTTATCTGCTTTAAATGACTTGCTGTTTGCTGGATTTCGTTGAGTGTCTCTTTGTTCTTACACGGCTGAATCAGGGTTTGTTTGAAGAATGGCTTTGTTGAGTTTTCTGTGTTTGTTGCTACTGCTTAAACAGAGAGTCTGGAAGAAAAACATTGAGCAACAGCTGCCCAGTTGTGGGGCTCTTACAAGTACAGGCAACCTCAGAGTTTTCTTTCATCTTCTAAGTGCTGAAATCCTTCCTATTTGTAAAGTTTATTGATGCTACTATTTGCTGCAGTGTGCTAACTGGGTACTCAGAGTTAGTTCATTGATGATTACGTCCATGCTAAACTCATACAAAGGCCGCAGGTGCATTAAATAATTGTCACACATGCATGCGTAGACAGTTTAAGTACCTTATGCAAAGGCAAATGTTCTTGTTTGGAGCCTCTCGTGCAAATGCGTGTGTAGGCAGAGTGGCTAGGACTGAGATGGGGGTTGGGAGGATTCATCAAGGAGAACTTTCTGAAGAAATCAAATTCTGTTTCAACTGTCTATGGTGTGTGTGAGGAATTAATCTTTACTGTAATATCTAGATGCCATATTAAAAACAGATAGAATAAATAAAGGTCATGCTTTCTGTATCTCACTATGGAGCCCACAGCATGGCTACCCTTTTTTTCTGTCTTCCTGTGGAGCCCACGACAGACATGGCTGCCTCGTAGAGCTGTACATGGGACTCTCCTATTTCCTGTTTGTCTGTTTTTAATGTTGAAGCTTTTGTTTCTGCCTCTGTGCCTCATACTCAGTATGTTTTTCATTTCTACTTGAAAGAGTTTGAATGACTCTTGACTAAGAGTTTGACAAATTTTTAGTCTAATAAAGTTTATTTTTAATTTTTAACTCTTATTTCATCTGATGTTTTGAACTATAAAGATACTTTTTTTCCTAATCTGGGGTGTGTGAGAGTTATCTTCAGTTATGAAGACCATGGGGTCTAAATCAGAAGAGGTAGGTTTGAGTATTAGCTCCAATCTGAATGGCCTGACTTTAGACAAACCTTCCTACCTTCCTGGACTTTAATAAAGATAACAGCATTACCAACCCACAGAATTACAATAAAGATTAAGTTCAGTCACATGCATCCAAATTGAAGAGGTTTTCAAACACTGACCATTGCTCATATTGTATTGATACCGTACTGACTGCCAGGAATTCCCCCTGTCGATTTTCTTTCATTTCTGAGATACTTTAGTGAGAATCACTTGTCCACACTGGAAACAAGTAGAAATATATTTTTCCCTCAGTAGTTGCCCTTTACCAGCTCCTAAAAGTGTCTTCAAATGCACTTCTTCAGATCCAAGGTGGAACTGTAAGTTTTATTGAGTTATTTCTTAAGCGCAGTGGTTATATAAGAATTGCACAAAAAGCCAACATTACTTTTGAAAATCTTTTTTTATTTTGATGTTTCATAAAGTAGAATATAGATGCATGGGGTCCCACATGAGAGTTTCATTACGGGAGTCGTTGGTGGCAGCATATCTCCCCTTCTACAGGAAAGAGAATTGCACTTGGAGTTTGTTCTTGACACTGGGAGACCTGTGGGAACTGAGACCATTAAGGAGCAGTGGATCCCAGGCTCCCTTGCCACACTCACTAAGGGCGTTTTCTCACTCTGCAACTTTTATATTCAGCTTTCTTTCTTTCTTTTAAAAGTTACTCGATCAGGCAACTATCACCCCCAACTCAATGATCACCCCAATCTCAATAGCCCACAAGAGGTATCATCCCCTTCTCATTAATATTCCATTATTTTGGTTGGGACCAGGCTGAACTAGGCCAGATTTCTTCTAGAACTGACTTCTTGTAACAGTTTATACACAGATCTAGTTCACATTCTGGGATTCAGGCTCAGAGATCAGCAGCTTCTCATGGCTACAAGGCGAGAAGCCCAGGAAGCGAGCTCAAGTGGGTGAGAATATTTCAAACCTCTTGCTGCATCATATATGCTAATGTCTCATTGCTCAAAACAAGAGCGACTTCCAACTTAAAACCAAGAAGTGATGGAACGTATACATCTCACTTATCATGACTCCAAACAAATTGTATAGACAAACCAAACATCAGTGGGGAGGAGAAGTGCTCTTCGATGCTGGGAGAGAAGGATTAAGCATATTGATCAATAGCTTCATCTGCTTCCATTGCCAAGTGCATGCGGCTGAGGTGTTATTAGTAAGTACAGTGTATGGTGTAATTCTGCAGTGGACAACCATGCTGAAGTGACATAGAAGAGGATGCTCACAGGTGATGCTGTCCCATAGGATGCTTCTACTGTGAAAAGACATAAGGCCGTAGGTTTCATGGTTTGTCTTAGTTCTACCCATAATCCCTCCTCTCCCTTTGCAAGAACGGTAGCATTCCTCAATAGGTACCAATTCCTGCATGCATTTCCCCATGTGAAGGGTAAGCCCTAGAGAGTGATTTTAGTGTTTAAAGAAAAATGTCTTACAAATGAAAAATTTGAGTTGAAATGATATTAGCGGTACTTTAATTTAAAATCTAACCTTGTTATAAAAAGCAGGGGCCGTCTAGACAGGCAGCTTCAGAAGGAAGTAGTGGTCAGGGCTTCTCAATTCACTTTTTGTCACTTTCAAGTCAGAAAGGGAAGCCGGTCTGCAGCGGTAATCAAGGCAGAGAGAGAGAGACGGTGGGATGAATGGCCATTTGACATAATGCAGCTGTTGAAAGGTTTTTAAATGCAGCGAAGAATGAAGTGTACAGAGACAAGCTGCTGGATAGGGAAGTGGCTAGACTGGCTACTCTCTCTTATCCTCCTAGATGCATGTTAAAAGAGCCCCATTATTTCATTAAATGAAAAAGAAGAGAGAATAATTGATTAAAAATAGAAAATTGACTGAAGTTTCTCATTTAAAACTGGAGCAGAAAAGTAGAACTTAATGTGAACTTTATTCCTTTGTTCTTTCCTCTCCCCCTCAAAATGCATCAAATAGCAAACATGATTATGGTAATAGTTATCAGGCAACTAGTAAAATGTGTCTTCCACATTTCTGGCTCAAAAATAGTGCTTGTGTAAAGCAAAATGTATTCCATTACTAAGCAAGCCTCATTTATCAATTGGTAGCAGGTTGAAAGGGCACAGTTTTATACAAAGCACATTGTGAAAGCAAATATAGCCATGCAAGCCTGAAATGTAGAGGTGTGTGTGTGTGTGTGTGTGTGTGCAATTTATTTGCTGGTTATCAATTCTCTTAGCCATGAAATGCTTTAGAAAGAATGTA
The DNA here is from genome assembly GCA_001685095.1 of Ellobius talpinus. NCBI lineage: Eukaryota > Metazoa > Chordata > Mammalia > Rodentia > Cricetidae > Ellobius > Ellobius talpinus. Next base: position 24,289 of record LOJH01000436.1, on the reverse strand, counting down.
CAAAAAATGAGAAAAATATTGATGGCTAGGTAGGAAGAAAGAACATCTCTTGACACACTGCTTTAACCTTTCTAAACTAAGATTTACAAAAATGACCTACAGAAGACGAGCATTAATTTTTGATGAGTATATGATGATGATGATATAGAATTGACTTACTAAATAATTCAGATTTCAAGATGCCAGTTGTATAGTTTAATTTTGCTATCTTGATTGAATTAAGAAACCACTCAGAGATTAGTGCAGCATCTCCCCACTCCCGTGTGTCTGTGTGAGAGAGAGATAGGAGAGAGAGACAGAGACAGAGAGAGATGATGTTTTCAGAGACAGATCATGAGGGCTCAGAGGTAGTGAATGGATTAATTCCTTGATAGAATCATAATATCACAGCCTTACTGAGATGGTGAACAGTTACAAATGGGGCCTTTAGAAAACATGTATCTTGCCATGACCCCCTTCTGTCCTCTTTTCTGTTTCATGGATGCCGTGATGTAGACAGTTTCTGACATGTGCCTCTGCAACCATGGTCTTTCCCTCACCATTGGCCTAGAAATACAGAACCATGGGCTGCAACTTTAGAAATCACAAGTCAGAACAAACCCTCCTCCCTTACATTGCATGTGTCATGTGTTTGGTCACCATGATGCAAAAGTTATCGATATGCCGGTTTAACACCAAAGTCCTTTGTCTACACTCAACTGTCTCCCACATAAGGAGAATGGGACCTTCTCCACAGAAGAATTTCAATTAGAAAATATTTAGGAAATGTGGAAAATAGAAAAATCACCACACGGCAAATACTGCAATAGTAGTCGAGATAGGCAATGTCCGTCAGTGGATGCTAAAATTAGTGGACCAACTTTGAGAGCAAGAGAATGACCCACAGCGTCAAAGAAGCCTCCACCTGAGGGTATTTTTTGTGGGCATAGGAAATACATAGTGAATATTTGTCAGATGAATTACGTCTATGTAGGTAAGATTTAATAGGATCAATAATAAGACATTGATATGATGCCAGACCCTAAGAGAAGCACAGTGCTTCTCTGGTATTCCTTCCCAACATATCCACCTTAACCTACAGTGAAAACATATCAGAAAAAGAGAAACATTCTACAAAATAATTGACCAGTGCTCTTCAAAGGTGTCTAAATCATGAGACACAAGGAAAGACTGGGGAGCTTGTACAGATTGGAGGAGGTTAAAGAGAAAGAACTAAATGGAGCCTGAGCTCCGGACTGAGTCCTGAAACAAAGACAAACAAACAACACCCCCTCCAAGGAATTAGCAGAAAACTTGAAAAAGCTGAAACAATGTCATTTTATTTTTTTAGAATTTATTATTATGCTATGGTAAGATTTAATAGTAGAGGCATATTGGAGCAAAGGGTACATAGGAACCATATTGTTATTGTCATTGCAACTTTTCTGTAGGTCTAAAATTATTCGAGTAAAGAATTCAGAAAAATGAAGATAATGGCATAAGTTAAATTAATAAAGTCTAAATTCTTATTTTACCATCAGAAAATTATCCTGTCAGTAAATAAAGATGCTACTTGTCCAGAAACAGTATTTCCCAGAATTTTAAAAATATTTACTCATTTGACAATAAATTTCAAGCTGCATAGTTTTGTTTAGTATGGACTCTGCATGAGATATTTTATTTCTTTTCATTCTTCTGGTGGATTTGTAATTTATATAAAGTCAAAACTATTTGAACAATAAGTTCTATCAAGAACAGAAAGAAACCTTCCCCTTTTTATTGAAAATAGATTATTTTCTGATACAATATGTCCTGACAATAGTTTCCTTCCCTCTACTCCTCCCAGTTCTACTCCACTTCCCCTCCCATCCAGATCCGCTTTGTCTCTCATTAGAAAAGAACAGCCCTCTAAGAGATAATAACAAAGCATAACAAAATGAAATATAATATAAAACAAAACTGATACATCAGATTAAGACAAAGCAAACAAATAGAAGGAAAAGAGCCCAAGAGCCAGCACAAGAACCAGAGACATGCTCATTCATACATGTTCATATAGAGTCCCATAAAGATACTGAACTAGAAGATATAATATATAGGCAGAGGACCTGGTGCAGACCGTGCATATCCTGTGCTTGCTGCTACAGTCTCTATGAGTTCATATTACTTTTCTCAGTTGATTTAGAGGGTCTTTTCTCCTGGTATCCTCCATCTCCTCTGGCTCTTTTATTCTGTCTGCCTCCTCTTCCTAAGGATTCCCTGAACTCTGAGGGGAGGGATTTGATTGAGACATTCCATATAGAGCTGTGTGTTCCAAACTCTCTCTTGCTGTGTAGTGTCTGGCTGTGAGTCTCTGTATTTGTTCCCATCTGCTGCAGGAGGAAGTCTCTCTGACTGTTTCAAGAGGCTGCTTGTTGGTTCTTGGTTGCTCAGCCCGAAACACACACACACACACACAGAGAGAGAGAGAGAGAGAGAGAGAGAGAG
>LOJH01000435.1:37877-64959 GCA_001685095.1 Ellobius talpinus | reverse complement strand
TGTGTTTGGATGCTCACTTTTCTAGACCTCGATGGAGGGGGGAGGACCTTGGACTTCTCACTGATGATGTTGAACAGCGATAAGGGACTTGAGGTGGAGTGGGAGGCCCAGATTGGTCGTCAGCACTGCCGCTCACTCCCCACCGTGCTGGAAAATGAGAGCAGCAGCCCAGCCTCAAAGCTTGTGTGACCTGTGTACCTGCCCCCTCTCTTGCCTGGGGCCAAATGTCCTCTGGGGGAGGATGGCTGCCTTCTCGTGCTGGCACTGCTTCATTTGACAAATAACATTTCTTGACAGGGCTCTCATTTCAAACGCTTACAACGCAAAGCAGGCTGGTGATTTGGGAGACTCCTGTAATATTTCATCTGTAAGACAGGGGTCTCTGTGTGTGGTCGTGGTCTGCCTACTGTGTGCAAGAACTGGGGTGAGGAAAGTGCATGGGGGAACAATGGGTTTGATGATGTCATCAGTGAATGCCTATTCCCAGTGGAAACACCTTTTAGCAGCTTTCCGTGGTGTTTAAAGGGGCAGATGGTGCAGACGTTGACCACGTGAAGGAAGGCCAGGGTGAATGGCCCGAGAATAGCACATATGTACAAAGACCTGTGGGAGGAGGGGTACAGACAGTCTGAGGAGCTGAAGGGGTTCTCCATGTTTAGAGAAAGGCATTTTAAAATCATTATTCTTGTAACCCCAACTATAGGTATATAATATGCAGTGTCTATGCAGGTACCTAATAGCATGCATGCATATATGCATATGTGTATATATAGGTATGTAAGTACACAGATCAGGTATTTTGTGACAATAGCCTGTGGAAAACTATCAAATGATTCTTCACTATATATAATTTATCAAAACTGGAAGCAAGTTTATATACCAAAATAGAAGCACTTGTTTATTTTTATATAAAGGGCTAAATCTTGACTAAATATTTGATACTGAAGGACACAGAGAATCTCCAGTGCTTTTCACAGTTGATAGATATTCTGATTTTATAATTTAATAAATGTTGAGAATACCACTTTACATAAGTATGTTGAAGAAAATAGCAGAAGTCTGGTTAGGGTCATGCCAGGAATTATTGGTAATTCTGTCCTAATTCCAAGCCAAAAAAAGAAAAAAACACTGATTGAAGGGCTTTCCAGGAAACTCAAGTTAGCAACCCAAACAGCGATTTTCAAAACTAAACATTCTAAAATAATCAAAGAAATACTAGCTTAATGCGTCCATGTTGAAGGACGATGGTAGCAAAACATTAAGTCTTTGTGATCCTTAGTTAAATCACTGGGTTTCCAGAGGAGCAGAGAACTTCGGATCTGGGCTCAAAACAGTACAATTCAAAATGTGCAAAAGTCTTGAGTCTGTGCTGAGGAGTTTAGGGCAGTCATCATTAACACCATGTGGTGTGCATGGGACAAAGCGCACATGTCATGTGTGCTCAGAATCGTACAGTGAAGTCACACACTGCAGCGTGGCAGGGGTGTTGCCAGAAACATCTCAAATTCATTATATGCCTGATTTTGAGTTAATGTTTTCTCATAGCATGTTTGAAACCATTTTACCATTACCTACAATTTCAGGAACCCCACATTCAACTATGTGACCCCAGGAGCCATGGCCTGGAGCACAGAAGAATAACAGAAGAATAACAAGGAGGTGGAGGAGGCAGAATATTAGTGAACTGTTCTTTCTTCTCAGAGAAGGTAGAGACTTATATTTTTTTAAAAATGGAGATCTTTTTTAAAACACGCTATAAAACTTTCAAGCTGTTTGTTTAGGTTACAGTTAATACCATTGCACCCATCCTACTGTGTGGCTTGCGTCAATCAGTCTTCCACTTGTCAGCTGACCCTAAGTGACAACCAGTGGCTGTGACAGTTCTGAGGATGCCAGGCCGTGGGTCGACCTGAATCCACAATAATGAGCATTAGTCTTTATCAGTGAGGTAGACCGAAGCCACGCTGCAGCTGGCTGACTGACTTGAGCTGCTGAAAGCTCTCTGGGCATCAGGCTGACCGTTCTGAGTCACAACTGGGTCACTTGGTATCTGTGGGAATGTGGGCATTTTACTTAATGCATTCATTATTGTAATGAATATTCATTATAATTCATATAATGGTTCAGCATCTTAGCTTCTAAAGCTGCAAGAGAGACTACCAGTACCACCTTCAGGCACCTCAGAGCAACTATAGAAGGCTGGACATTTAGCCATCCGTCAAATAATAGGCTCCATAGTAAGGCACTTCCTCAATACGCAAAGGAAATGTTGGCAGCACACAATCACAGAATATTTAAAATTGGAAAAATATTAGAATGAGCAGGAAGGAAAAAGGAGAAAGGCCAATTACTTCACCTTTTCACAACAGATATTTCATTGGGTTTTGTGTACTATAGAAACTCTCAGTCCAGGGACCTGCCACGCAGCACGTAGGCTGTGTTGAATCAGGTTTCCAGGGCTCTGAGCAATGTTTTGGAGAATATAAGTTGGCTATGACCATTGGCTGCTGTGCAATAGACCTTTCCTGAAGCAACTAGGAGGCAGGCTTGGGCTCCACATTCATTTATCAGTTTTGACAAAAAGGTTGTCTGTACAGATCTCTCACTGCATAAAGTGATGCCAAGCTACAGCTGCAGAGACAGGCTCAGTATTAGGTGGAGCTGGCCACCTGGGACCACCTGAAAAGGGAAGGAAGAGACCCCTCCTCACAGCGGTGGAGAGAGGGGGCTCGGATGCTGAGGACTGAGAGCAAACAAAGTGAGCCCTTGGGCCCAGCTACCCCCAGGGTTTTATTACAAGTTAGAACTTCTCTGGGTGAGGGCTTGGCACAGAGTTGATATCCATCAACCATTTATTAAAGGGATGATTGAGTCAATAGTTCACGAATCTAAACTGACTTAAGTAATGAATGGAGGGAAAAACATTAAGATTCACCAATTCACACTGAGTCCCAAATACATATAAAATGCAGCTCAGAGGGTTCACAAAGCATATATATGAGGAGCTTTTTGAAATAAAATATTCTTTGTAGAGATAGAGTATTATTTGAGCAGACTGAAAAGCAACAGTTTCTCATTTTCCAAAACTCTGGGCTTCAGAAATGCTAATCTCATGCTATTATGCCAGGCCAAAGCCTAGAGAATATACCTAAGCATTTAGTCATGAAGAGAGTCATTGCCGGGGCTCTTTGTCTGATAGGGTCACTAGACTGCTTCAACCAGGCACAGGCTAAAAATAATGCGTTTATATTTTTGAGGCACATACGCCAGCTGTGACTTAGGGAAGCAGAGATGAATGAGAAGGCTTCCGGGTCATCGTCATCATCAGCCCTTACCTGGATCCATTCATGGTGCATTAGTCAGGCCCGGATCATGGGCTCAGGATGTAGCAGAGGGATGCTCTGCCCTGACCCATAGTTAGAATAATCAGGGGAACTTTGAAACAAGCACATCCTATCTGGGCCTATCTGCAGAGATTCAGACTTCATTTAGTTGGAACAGACAACACCGTATGAGTGCTTTAAGAAACTCCCCTTCTTCTAGCGTACAAAGATTTAGTATGTTTGTCTTAATGTCATATTCTTAGCCACAACCTTAGCAATATATTTTCAAAGAAGCTTGTATTGTATTTATAATTGAGCTCTAATTGGGAGTGACAGAGTTAAATTTATACAGTGAGCAAACAAGGGGACTGGAGAGATGGCTCTGCAATTGAGAGCAGTTGCTGTTCATGCAGAAGACCTAGGATTTGGTTCCCAGCACCCACGGTGGTTCACAACCACCTGTAACTTCAGTTGCAGGGCCTCTGACCCTACTTCTGACTTCCACAGGCACCAGGCATGTGCATGGCATACGTTACCTAATGCAGGCAAAACCCTCATATACGTAAAATAAAATAGATAAATCTGAAAAAGATCGTTTAAAAGAAACGAGCAAGTCAGAACCAGACAGAGAAGTGGGCAAAGGCTTATAGGGTCTTCTTACAGGGTGATTTTGCCCATTAGCCAAGTCAGCAACTGCAGATGGTTTAGAGCTAAAGCAACCACACAGGGAGGTGCACAGACTCAGTGCCTCAAAACCTTTTTGCCATGCTGGAAATCCAGGGTGGCAGAGTGATTTTTCTGGCCTAAGAAGATGCTGAAGTGGGAAAGACGGGCTTCACGCTGTGTGGTGACTGACTCTGGCAGCTAAGGTCTCATCTGCTGGTGTTGGTATCCAGCATTAACTTTGATCTTATGTTGAAAGGGAAACGAAAAGACACTTCAAACATTTTAAGGGATAGAATCGGAGGCCTGGAGATATTGAATGACGTGCCCAAACACATAGATATTGGAGTGGTAAAACCAGATCTAAGAGATAGTCCCGGGCTTTGTTTTGTTTTTTGAGATGAGAACTTGCTGTGTCTTTGTTCAAGGTGGCTCTGAACCCACAATCCTCCTGCTTCAGCCTTCGGTCTGGGAAGGACTTTTGCGGCTGCTGTTGTTGTTTTGTTTCAGAAAGGAGAAAAAAAAGGAAACAAGAAGGGGATGGGGAGGGGAACAAGAGAGGAAATAAGAAGGGAGGGGGGTGAGAGGAGGAGAAAGGGAAGGGGGGGTGAGAGAAGGGGGAAAGCAAGCAAGAAAGGCAATCACCATTTTTCAAAGATCTTTCTAGAGAAAAAGAAGCCTGGCAGGCCCGGGCCTGTTCCACAGAAGGAGAGCATGTCTGGAGGGAAATCCCCAGGGAAGCTTCTGGGAAATCCTGAGGAAGAGGTCCACCTTCAAGAGTAAGGCTGGATTTTTTTCCCAGTAATCCTGAGGCCACCCTAAAGGCATTTGTTGACTGAAAGGATTAATTCAGGAGGTGACCCCCCCAATCAAGGAAAACATTGAGGGCTAAGAATCTATTTTCTTTGACATGGAGAAACTCTAGCTCAGAGACACAGGAAGGCAAGGAGGGAATTTTGCAGCAGAATGCCAACCTTGGCATGGAGTTAGCGTGGCAGGACCCTCTAGTGGGCCCTGTGGCTACTCTTGTTTACTTGAACATGAAGCATCTCCTAGACACTTTGGCTACCATATTGCTTCTTCACCCCCCCTGCATGTGTGTGTGTGTGTGTGTGTATTTGGGTAGGTGGTCCCAATGAAGTCTAGGGTGGACTCAAACTCCTGCCTCTTCACCAAGTGTCAGGGTTACCAGAGTGTGTTCACCCGGCATCCCCATTCCACGAAACTTTCATCACATGTAATGGAGCTGCCTCGGTCATTATGGAGCATGGGGAGTACATGCTCCCATGTATATGGATAGCACATGGTACCCATTCAATGAGCCACAACTGACTATAATAAAGGCAGACAAAAGAGAAACCAGCTCCACTAGTTCCTTCTAGGGTGAACTGGATACCTGTGGGAATCAAGGGAAGCTCATGTGGACTACCTGAAGGGAGAGGGCATCTTTTCTGGCAGTGATAGTAATTCAGACTTACACACAGCATGGTCCAGTCTGTTCCCAGTAACAGCTCCAAGCCTCAATGACTTTGTGTTGCAGGGCACTCAAAACTGCTAGACTCCTTTCTCTTCCTCTTGAAGCCAGTCAGTCAGCCTGGAGAATGAGGACAAGTCACTTGAGGGCACAGTGTGCCAAAGGGTGGTGAGCTCTGCTCTGAAAGCACCAGGTGTGAGCTCTCACCAAGTCCTCACAGCTGGGGACCTCACAAAGGAAAGAATAGAAATTCAAAATGTGAAATACTTCATGCAGGGCCCTTAGTTTTTCTACCAGAGGAAAACTCCCCTTTTCAAGGCCTTGGGACATTTAAGAATCTCTAGAAACATGGCAACACAGACCTTCAGGCTGGAATCTCTCATCTTCAGACTCCCAGTCCACAGTCATGGTGAGGCCTCCCCTGAATTCAGACTACAGTGCTCTCCTTCCCCTCCTGTGGGAGTTTTTGTGAAGGACAAATTTAGCTTCCAGGTTTTGCGCTTTTAACTGTGAACCAGGCTGCCGACTCATAGGACTTTGTGTGTCTGGGTCTCCAGGGACAGCATGTGCAAACGCCAGCTGCAGCACCTTCCTCCCTCACCACTTTTTGAAGGGGCTTTAACCGCACTCAGAGGAGCTGAGCATGCCTTCCCGCTTCTGAAAGGACATCTGGAGTCTTCCTACAATGGCCAAGATGCCCACCTCTCTACAGAAAGAATGGGCTCCCCTCACCAGGCCTGGCATGAAGACATTTGACGTCAGAGAGGAAACTGCCTTCAAGTGCTGGTACTGAGAGATGATACTGTCCCTGTCCCAAATGATTTTGTCAGTTTCCTCTTCCTGTGACAGAAGCAGCATCCGCCCTATTTCTCTTGCTGGAGCATAAAGAAGCCTCCATAGGCCTGCCCACTGCTGTGTGGGGAAGGAACCTCCATAGGCTTGCCCACTGCTGTGTGGGGAAGGAACCTCAAGGGCTTCACACATGTGTCCTCTAGACTTGAGACAGGATTTCCCAGTCAGATTCCTAGGGAGGCTCCCACAGGCATGTCTGATCAGACTGTGCACTACTTCAAGCTCCAGATCCTTTGTCCCCCACTCAGAAAAAGATATGCCATTTGCTTTGTGTCCTTTTGGAAAATATTTCCCTTAATCTACTGTAGTCTCAAGGTCCTCACTAGAGAATTGTCAGGAAGAAATATTTGACCCTTTGATGATGGATGCCAACAGCAAGCCAAACACGTTTTGAGCTCAGAAAGGCTAACATAGAAATTGCTTGAAGGACCCTTGCTCAAGTTCCCCAGATACAGGCTCCGAGAGGAAGCCTTGCGCCTGAGGGACTCCTGGCAAGCACTGTCTTGGACGACTGTAAGGGGTGAAAGAAACAGGACGGGCAGAGAGAGAAGTCAACTGTGGTGAGACAGATGTTTCAGCTTGTCCTGCAAAGATCTATGCACTTGGGATGGCCCTTTAGGCTGTCCCTAATTAATCTCTCTGTTAGTCGTGGTAGCTCTGTATCCACTCGCCTCTATACACAGTGGTTATGTATCACCTTGGGACAGGCAACTGTCTTTGGGTGAGAAAGGGGAATTCTTAAAGAAAAACATGGAGGCGGCCCATCAATAGCTAATACTGACAGATACTGGGACACTGAGAGTACTTTGGGTATCACACACCATGGTCTCCTATGCCAGCAAACTCACTCACTTTCCAGGAATGGAAACAGAAAGCAGGTGGCCGGGGAGCAGCACAGTAATGAAGAGTCCTGTGCTCAGGACAGCAGTCTTCAACGTTTTCCTTTCCTTAGCAAATAAATGCACACACCACCTGCTTTGGATCCTTTTATCTGACCAATGTGGCCAGGATGCTGCATTTGTATATTTGATTTGTACTGTTGGATGGAACTCCACACCACAGGTATCAACATCTTCCTTTTGTGATGAAGAAAATTGAGGTTGCTGGTATGTTTGGGAGCCTAACAAAGTACTTAACACACGCTAAAGGTGTTTGTATCTAGACTCTGCCTAACCTACCAGTTCCCCAACAGCTTCCTCTCTGTTCCTGTAAACTCTGCTGCTGCCCTGAGGGGGAACCCCAGGTTCTCTGCCCACTGAGCCCTTACTGTGAGACAACTGCCTTTTTTTCTACCACAGTGTTCTGTTCTAGCTCAACTCAATTCTCTTGTTTACTTGATTAAAATAACATGAATATTTGCTTTATTCCAGTTAGAGGTCTATAGAAGACAGCCCTTTGAATAAACAAGCATTCAGGGGTTCAATATATACGCATTGGGGGTCTATGATGTGCTGATTATGTTATTCTCTGAGACTGCCCTGGAGGATGAGTGTTTTTATCCTGGTTTCACGAATGAGGAAAACAGAGGCTTAGACAATTCAATAACTTCCCTCAAGATCAAACAGCTTGGGTTTAAACACAGATCTGCTCTGCTTTGACAGAGTTGTGTTCTCTCCCTCCCTGTTATTAAACAAATATGTATTAAAGGCCTACGTGCCGCCAGCACTCTGCAGGAGTGTTCTGGGCTAAAGTTGCGTTTGGGACACGTGCATGCCATTCAGCTTCCTTTACTGCTATGTTCTGGAGCAGCAGCTGCAAACATGAGGCTGACAGAGGCAGAGTGAAGTGGTCAGTGAGGAATGTGGGGCAGCAGATGTGGTTGCTTCTGGAGACAGCGGCTGCTCGGCTGCAGCCAGATGTTCCTATGTGAGAACATCAACCCAGATGGCCCACTCTTGCTTCAGGAGCAGCCACAGATCTTAATTTTGCGTGGAAGATCGCAAAACCCTTAAAATTGAGGGCAAATCCAACCTCTCCATTAGAAAGAGCCGCAGGAGCCACTGATGCCATCCAACCCTGACTCTTAGCTTCTGCTCTGCTGAATCCCAATCTGTCTCATGTGGAAAGACCCAAATGGAAGATCATGCACACTTTCACTGTTCCATGTTCCAAGAAGCTTCACACATTTCAGAGTTTCCAAGTTTTCTCGTCAGAGGACCCCCCTCCAGCCTTTGCAGGTTCTTGCTCTCATTCCTTGAAGATCCTTTCTTTCCTGAGACTAAGCTATTCCCTGACCTTCAGGCAGGAAATAGCCTGATTACTGGTGTTTGCAAACAGCAAGAGAAGGCTACGTGACCAGTGCACACAGCCTCCTTTCCCTTCTCATTCGTACTGCCACCAGATGGTTCTGAGATAATGCGACGTATTTCCTGCGTAAAAATAACATCCCCTAACGATTCTACAAGCCCCTCTGACCGTACTGGGAAGGCAATATATCAACACCCACCCACCCACCATCATTGCTTCCCCTGTCTTATCTTTTGAGAATGAGTGGAGAAGACAAGATCTGGTCACATTCCAAGGAGTCAATCATACACCATGTTGAGAGTTCAGGGGCTCACGTAGACAACATCAATGTGTAGACTTAGAGTTCCGGCCCGCCCAGGGATGTTTTCAGGATGTTTGGTCCTGCCCCATCCCTCCCAAAATGACTTGCGATGCCAATCTCTCTCCTTCTCTCAGCTGCTCCTATCTTATTCTCTAATCAAACACATCTAGTTCTTGTGACTTACAATTCTCCTAGGAGACAAAACCACTATGATGACTGTAACCCACAAGCTAGGCACCTGGCCAGGCTTCAAGCTCTTCTTCCAGCCCCTCCATCGGCCTTCAATAAGACTCCGGTAGCATTGAGACACCTCTAGTTTTGCTGACGACCCTCCATTGGCCTTCAACAAGACTCCGGTGGCATTGAGACTCCTCTTCTTCTGCTGACGATATAGCAGATATTAATTGATAGAATACAGAATGATGCAGGTGACCTGGCATTATTATTAGTTAGAAGAGGAGGCTTGTGCTCTCATTTAAAATTAGTCCCTTTTAAAGAGTGAACAGTACTCCAGAAATCCTAAAGAACAGAGATGATAGCCCAAGTAGAATGCTTGACATGGGAAGAAGTTGGAGCTTAAAACGATATATTTGAACTATTTTTCAAATACCCTCCAAACAATATATATGCTATCAATGTAATGTTTGCCAAGGGAACAAACATTCTGGATCACAGGATGAGAAGTAAGCTGTTTCTACCCTCATTTTACAAATGTGTCTAAGATACTAGGCTATGGGGATCTTCACAACCACAAAGACTCTAGCATATCATTGAAAGTGTCTCAATTGTGTGCAAAGACTCTACTGAGCCAATGATGTCTTCTCTACTTGACCAGTCTATTCAGGAAGAAAACATGAGTGTGACTGACAACATGGGGAAAGTTACAAGCAGCCAATGAGACCTCTCTGGCTGAGATCCAACTAGACCTGCCGTCCAGGAAAGCCTGAACCCCAGATTGGATGGCCACTTCTCAGGGCATCCCACTCATACAGAAACTCCCTCATCTGTGAGTTATGGCTCTAAACTGCTTGGAATATGCCCAAGTAAGCATTCTATAGATTTCCATAAAACGCAAATAACTGATTTAGGAACCTGTGGATTTTACACAAATTTTTTTTGAGAAGAACAGTGTTGGTTAAAGAGGAATTTCCCATAACCCAACGGGAAGATACAGATGGTAAAATTATTTTAGAGGTGTTGGACCTTACAAGGGCCTGTGTTGAAAGTAACTTGCCTTCCCTGAAGATGGACCAGGTTTGCTCTGCCTTCTGTCCCATTGGTGCTGTTGCCTCTATTGATCAACAGTGAGGTCCTCTAACCTGATTATTGGAGCAACAGTCTCTCCACAGCAAAGGGCCTCTCTTGTATGGCTAGATGCGGAGGCATGGAACAGATGACTTCAGATGTAATTTCCAATTCTTGGAATCAGATATCAAAGAAATTCCAAGCAAAGATTACAACCCTCGGCCATTTCTTCATCAATAAACATTTGCTGAGCTCTAGTAACCTAGGCAGCAGGCCAGAATTTGAGGACACAAAGCTGACTAACATGAAACATAGCTCTGAGTTGAGTGCCAGCTTCCTTCCACGAAGTGAAATCAAAGTCCCACTGACTCTCTTGCAGAAAGAAAAGAATCTTTTCCCATGCATTCTCTCATCCATGCTTTATGAAGCTCAGAACAACCGATAGCTCCAGTTAACACAGGCAGCTGTGGCGGCAGGGACCTCAAGGCCCTTGGCTAGTGTCTAAGAACCTCAAGCATAAATAGAGCTGGGATTTGAAGGAGGCCAGCTCTCCATTCTCACTGCCCTTAGTGTATGCTTCCTACCCTTGGAGTTCAGTGCCTGTCTCAAGCATTAGTGTGAAACACATGAATTGTACAAAAAGGAATTACACAGGTCCTTCTGCTGCATCAGTACCTCCTCCCTCACGCCCCACTGCAGACTGTCCCTAAAACCAGGCTGAAGTAAATCTCCCACTGACAAGGCAAGATTCATCTGCACACTCCAAGGAGCAGTATGAACCTGGAGGGAGAGCCATGTACAAACTAGAAGTTAGATTTCAGGACAGTTCTGAAGCTCATGGAGTTGTTTTTTTTGTTTTTTTTTTTGCTAAGAGACAATAATTTGGACAGAGGATTTTTAGGTCCTTACTTGGAACCAAATAACAATTATAATCTCTTTCTCCTTCTCCTCTTCCTCCTCTTCCTCCTCCCCTTCTTCTCCCCCATCTCTCTTGTTTTCTATGTGTAGGTCAAACACAATGCAAACTTGCTATAGTTCTTAGTAAATGTTGAACAAAATAACTGATCAGTGACTGGAAACACCTCTCCTTCTCCAGGAGACATTGAATTCCTTCTCAATAGCGATTGTGTTCCTAGGCACTCCAGAGAAAACGTGCTGTTTCTGGAAGCTATCAGTAGATTTAAATTAGCATTTTCTGTACTTTTAGAGACCCAAATTTTTCTTTTAAAAGTATATGCCTTGTGCTTCTCCAGGCCAAGCCAGCTTAGTAACAGCTCAGTTTAGTAACTCCCTAAACAAGTGGTATTTCTGACCCTTTTCTTGCCCGTCCCTGTGGATTCTACATACCTCATACTCTGACCTTCCTTATTCTAGGCATCCTCAGTGTGTGGCCCATCTCATGCAGCAGGCTGTTAAGTAGGAGTCTTGACTGCCATTTTCCTCATCTCTTGTTCTGTATCCCCACCACCTCGTCCACCAGGAGTTGCATGATTTCAAAGTCTGGTTGTGTAGAAATGCTGTGGGCTTTCATAGGTCCCCAGTAAATTCCATTTCTTCTTAAAGTGATCAAAGCAAATGCAGGTGATTGCAACCAGCAAGTGATCTAACCCTGTGCTGTGTCTGCTCTGCTGGTTTTTGATGAGAGGCTTGTACTGGCCATTGATACTGTAGGGGATGCTGAGGAGAGGTGTCATTTTGCTACAGTAAGGATACAGTAAACTCTCCACTCAGTCTCTGAGAGCAGCTAAAGGGCTCCTCTGTTCTTTCATGGATGATACAGCTTATTATCATTGGCCATCATGAGCCAACCTAGGACATATCACATTCTATGTTTTATTCCTCTCCTTCCAGACTACATTCATTTAGCTCTCAGAGAACATCTACTAATGTACCAGACACTGAGGATACAAACACGACAGCCCCCTCTCAAGAATTTAGTCGCCTCAGACTATTGGCTTGCAGGCAACACCTAAAAGGCCCTGGGATACTAGGCCTTCCCAGCAAAGCAGGGTAATGTAATGAGAGTGTACACATTTGGGCTTCACACCAGTTTGGCAATTTTGCTAAAGTATGTCATCTCTTAAATTCAATGACCTCATCTATAAAACAAGATTAATAGTGACTCTTATATAAGGTGCCTGTGAAAAATAGATAAAACAGTGTCCATGAAGGCCCCAATTCTTTGTACCATTCATTAAATGGATTAATGAGAAGTCTTTTTTGAGGATGTCTGTCAGGAAACCCTTCACAGAAGGAAGAAAGCCTGCCGGATTATTTAAAGGAAGTTTTCTTAATCTAAGCCGGCAGGTGCACCTGTGAATCTTATTTCTTAGTCAACAACTATTCATTTAAAAATGTTTCTTATAACATCCTGGGATGCGGGGCATCCTGTTTTTAATTCTTCTATTTTGCAAACAGAGGAGAATGTCAGAAGTTAATTAGCCCAGGCACGCTAGATTTCTTGTTTATCCAGCCAGGCCTTCTGTGAGTAAAGACTGCAGAACACCCAAAGGGAGTTCCGACTCTGTATAGAGCCTTGCGGAGAACACAGAAGTGCAGCACTATGAGTCACCCCCAGGTGCCACCGGATGTGAGCTAGGATGCAGAGAGAGCACACCAGGAAGTCAGAGGAGAGGAATGCCCGCGGTGGCGTTGCAGTACTGGGCTACAGCTGAAGGAATAATAACCTGCTCAAAGCACGAGAGATGGTCAAAAAGACCATTCTCAAGAAGGTGATTCAATTCCTGGAATTCAAAACTGAACAGAATTTCCCTGGCAGGTGCAGAAGGAGAGCAGGAGGGGATTGTGCTGGGAAGGGAACGGGAGAGGAGAGTTGCTGTGAGGAAGAGCACCACACTCACTCACTGGGCAGAAAGTTGGTGTGGGTGATCATGAAAGAGGAGAACTTGGGGACTTAGTGAGTTGGGAGTTTATCCTACAGACAGCTAATAGCCAGCAGTTGGTTGGTGGAGGTTTGAAGATTATAGGAAAACTATAGATGGCTTTTAATAGGCAGACAGGAAGGATGGAATAATGGAGGTGGGAATTCAAATTAGGAACCATTGTCATCATCTGCACATAAAGCTGGCCTGGCAAAGAAGGTTTAGATGAGAGAAAGAGAGAGAGGGAGGGAGATTATACATGCATAACTACCCATTGTTTGTGTCCAGTTCCCTCGAGAAAAACAAATATCTACATGGTCTGGGTTTGAAGGGTCCCCTGCCCTGCCATATTTCTGGCAGCATTGACACAGACCACCCCTGGCAGAATCACTTAGAGTATTCCCTTAACTTCAGAATCTTGTGCCCTATGGCTGTGTCAGCCTACCAAAACAACATGGCCAGTGTCATGACTCCTGTCTGGACACAGTTGAGCAGGGCCTCCAGATGTTTGTCAAGACCTGTTAACACTCTAAGACTTGGAGATAAGTTAATTGGCTGTGTCAGCTTTGAAAGTGTGGAGGCTGGGGTTCACAGGGTCACATGACTTTCCCAAGGTCACCTGATACCTTGGACTAGGGTGAAGCCTTCCAATTCACAGCTTGGCTGGCTGCTATCCTGTGGAAGTTGTACGTCTAATAGGTATTTCAAAGAAGGTTCTGTTTCATTTACTGTCAAAGAGAGGAGGGAGACAGACCAAACTTAAAGCCTTTGGGATCCATATGTGAGCACCTGAAAACCCTGGCAGGCTAACATTATCTGCTAAGGCACAGCTGGACCATTCTGTAGGGAGGCTGATGCCACGGCCCGGTGCTGTCATCACACCATGAGACCCTCAGCACATGGCCTTCTGGGAACTGACTGGTCTTCAGTCAGTATGGCAGAACCCAAACATGTGACCACATGGAGGAGGAGCCAATCTAAACAAACTGCCCTGGCTTTTCAAATGCGTCGCAGCATAGAGTGTTTGTAGGATCTATTATCCCAGGCACACAGATTAAAATTTGTGAGTCCTCAACAACATTGTTGCCCTCTTTGACAATGCTATCCAAAAGTTTGTGCAATGAGGCCAGAGAATGAAGATCTAGGTCCAGATCTTTTTCTTGATTTATGATTTATGGGACAAGTTAGTTATGAAATATTGTTGCTATGGGGATAAACTGGTATTTTATAGATTAAACAAAGAAAGAGGAAAACAGAGTTCAGACAATGTAACCCACTTAAAGTCACACCACAGACACCTCAATCTCTATTTTTATTTCCTCAAAATGAGAAAAAAAATATGTGTATCAACTCTGCCTTCCTCACAATGATTTTATGGGGCTCAAGTAAGGAAGTAGATGTAAAAATATACCATATAAGTTCATATGGATTTCAGGCATTTTGAATCTTCTCTTTCTCTATTAGTAAGATGATTGAAATCACACATTCGCACACATAACACATGTATAACATTAGACGGTCATATCTGAGCTAAGGGCTAATCAGACCTAGATTCCCCACAAAAGCACAGGTATTAGTAGGAGCCCCACTGGGAATGTGTCTGTGATTGGCTCCCTGGAGCCTCTGAACAGGATTAACTCAGAGTAGAAGTAAGCTTATATGCTCATTTCTAGACTGTACTATAACTCAGCCTGTGCAGTGTGTTGGAGCCATGCCCCAGCAGTGGTGCCGACCACAGCCTAATTCAGAAAGTCTGTCAGCAGTTCCCCGTCTCTGCACTGTGGCATTTAGCCGACGTGTTCCCAATAAGGTTGCTATAAACCGGGACAAGCCTGCGACCTGCTTATTCCATTCAAGGCAAGCGCTTTATACAAATGTTGTGTTCACGTAAGGACAAATGGGGCAGTGCCCCGACCTTTAGAACAGATATGAGCAGAGGAGAGGAGCAGAGAGAGGGGAGGACTTTCCTTACTTGTTGCTTGTTAGGATTTGTTTTGGCTTTAGGAAATAATTTAAAGCTTTATTTTTATTTTTTAACTATGTGAGTGCATAGTGTGTGTGTGTGTGTGTGTGTGTGTGTATGTGTTGGGGTTATGTACCTGTGAGTGCACATACCCACAGAAGCCAAGTTGGAGGCCCTGGCAACAGAGTTACAGATGGTTGTGATCTGCCCAACATGGGTACTGGGGAACAAACTTGGATTCTCTGGAAGAGTAGCACATGAACTTAATCACTGGAACTATCTCTCCAGCCCCAGGGTTATATTTTTTTAAATTTGTGTGAATGTGTATATATATATATACCCCATGCATATAGGTGCAGAGACCAGAAGAGATGTCAGATACCCTGAAACTGGAGTTATTGGTGGTTTTTGAACCTCCTGACATAGTGCTGGGAACTGAATTGGAGTCTTCTGGAAGAGCAGCAAATGCCCTTAACTACAGAGCCATCTTTCCTGTCCATTAGGAAAAAAAATTACAGCACAAACTAACTAAATAATAGTTGCCCTATACACATCAGAATTTTTTAATTAAAAAAAATCATAGTTGGGGAGAGGGCTCAGATGATAAAGGAACCTACAGTCAAGCATGGTGGCCTAAATTCAACCTACGTGGTGGAAGAAGAGAACCAACCCACACAAACTAATCTCTGGTCTCCATATGCCATGGTCCTCCGTTCCTCCCTCCCTTCCTCCTTCCCTCCCTCCCTCCTTTCCTCCCACCTCCTTCCCCCCCGTCTTTCATACACACACACAAATAAATGTAAAATGGTTCCGTTTCCTCATAGTCTTTGGCAATGTCCACATCATAAAGCCCAAGCCATGAGGTCTTGCTCCTGTTTCAGCATTTCTCAAAGAGATAATCTAGGTGCTTATTAAACCCAATCCAGTCAGTCTTCACATCAAACCAATTGCCTTAAAACTATTCTGCTCAGGTAAATTCAGCAGGCTGTCAGCAAGATTCCCAGGCAGACTAGAATTTGGAAAACACGTGCAAAGCCCTTTTAGCAATGAGATCACCTGTACTTTGTATAGATAGATAATCTGTTATTTCAGACTTGCACGCATTTGTGGTTGTTTGGTCTTTATTGCTCCTTCAAGACCATTGAGATTCAGCACTCTGCGTTGACCCCAGACGGAGAGATTAGATGGCGCACAACATAAGTCCCACCTCAGGCTTTCTCTCGTGAACCCCCACTCTTCTGTCTTCCTGTTTCCGCGCTCTACAAACCCACGGCAGTAAAATGCATCTATTTTGACAGCTCCATTCTTACTTGCTCGGAGCATAAGAAGCGCTGCCCTGCTTAGACGTGGAGCCGCACAAGTCAATGTTCCTGGCTGACAGGCGAGGCACATGAGGGATCTGTGCTGAGTGCGTCAATGGGAGGAAGGAAGATGGGAAAGGAAAATAAAGACAAGACATGAAGGCTCCACAGGGGTGTGGTACCGGGAGACACAGACACGAGAGTTAGGTTTTGTCCCTAGCTCTGTCTCTAATTTAGAGTGTGACCTGAGGGAAGCCACATCCCTCGCTAGGCTACCGGAAGCTCACCCAGAGCTAGACAGAGGTGTCTCAAGCAGAACTTCCCATCCCACTTACACTGGATACCACGGATGAAAGACGTGTGTGCTATGAATTACTGGGCCCCTTGATGTTTGGAGTGTGACACTGCCCATGGGTATCCTCGCCACAGAGTTCTTGGAGAGATCATGGGTAGTATAGGAATTCAAAGATCGCCTTGAAATCCTGGGAGAAGGCACTGGACAATGGGCACACTACCCACAGTTCTCCGGGACAAGGCTCTGAGTGTAGTCAAGAGGCGCTGTGCTGTGTCTGCTTCTTATCAATCCACTGAAGAATGCCTTATAACGCAGCCTAGGTAGGTCTGAGGATCAACGGGACCAGCTCAGCCTACGGCACAGCCAGCTGGGGATGAGTTAATGAAGAAGCATGGTGGGGGCTCTAGATCTTTCCATAAATAAACACTGATCCAGGATTGCTATCTTTACACATACCAGATGTTCTATCTGTAGTGATGAACAAGAAGTCCATTTAGTGGGCTTCAGGATAGCTGCTTGGCAACTGGCTTTACAAGGCATATGGGTATACGATGTGCACATTAGAAACTCAATATGTTAAGATGCACTGTGCAGAAGCTTGTAATTCAAAACCTTTTCTTTGTTATACACTTACACACTGAGAGCTGCGGAGACGACTGCGTGGTGAAGAGAACTTGCTTCCCTTCTAGAAGATACCAGTTCAGTTCCCAGCACAAGTTCTCCAGTGACTCACAACCATCTGCTACTCCAATTCTAGGGCTTCTGACCCCTTCTAGATTCTTCTGGTATCTGTGCATGCACACACACACATGCACACATACACACATACACACATCACACTTAATAAAAATAAGTAAATAAAAGTTTTATACTTTATGTAGGTTCTCGCTGATCAACTCCACTAAGAATTTGAAGAGATGACCAACAAAAGTCTTGGGCAGTGTTATAGGTAGCCACTTAAAGCATTATATTTGTTGGTAAAGACTCCTCAGTGAACGATGACATCTGACATTCTCATTTGAATGTTGAAGTGATTGTATTTGGAACGTTGATATAAATGTGATGTTTACTGTTTTTTTGAAATATTTGGCACTTTTATTTTCTATATAAGTATAATGTGTTTTTTTCCACTGAGGTTTTTTGTCTAATACTTACTTCCAAATCTGCCATTTTCTTCAGTACAAAATCATTATTTCTGTTTTGTAGATGAGAAACTGAAGCACTGGATGATAATACGGACATATCAAGACAACCTAGTGCTTTTGACCAAGGAAGAAGGCAGAGAGTAAAGGGCATGAGAAAAACCATGTCAG
This sequence comes from Ellobius talpinus, assembly GCA_001685095.1. Taxonomy (NCBI): domain Eukaryota; kingdom Metazoa; phylum Chordata; class Mammalia; order Rodentia; family Cricetidae; genus Ellobius; species Ellobius talpinus. The sequence continues at coordinate 47,100 of LOJH01000435.1, read as the reverse complement.
AAAAATCTGCAATTTTTAGTTACACCAGTAAAATTCTGAATGAGTGCTTTGTGGATAAAATGCAATTGCTTAAATAAAATATTCATTATTTATTGCCTTTAAAATTTGAAGCATTGGAATTATTAGGAAAAAATTCAACTTTTAATCATGGAGGACAGAGGGGTGCATGGGGTGCAACTCCCTGAGGGACCATTGGCAGTTTATAGCTGGAGGAGGGGTGTCATTTTCTGTCAGTGGTATACCCACTGTAGAGTGGCCCATGTTTCTGAAAATAACCCCCTCTCATGCTCACACAAGTGATTCTAATGAAACTCAGTGAAACACACACACACACCTGAAAGCTGGAGGGGTACTTCTTGGGGGAAAAAGTAGTTTTCCACAAAAGAAAGAGATGGGAGAGATGAAATAGGAAAATGGTAATAAAAATACTGAAAAATATTGCATGTATGAAGCTGCAAAAGCAAACATAAATTCATTAAAAATATTTTAAGATAATATTTTCAGTTTACTTATTATTTGTGTATTTTAATCTCTCTGTATATATTCATTTTGAATGGTATTGTTACCTAAAGGTATACAAGTTAGATTATGAATTAAGCATATTCCACTCCATACTTCCTATACCATTCCTCTTTCCTGTTAGTTCCTCTTGCTCCTCCAAACAATTTCACTTTTACTTTTGTAAGATGTGTGTATGTGTCTGTGTGTGTTTGTGTATATCTACCTGTTTTAATCACTATTCTAGTGCTATGAAGAAATATCATGACCACAAAAGCTCTTATAAAAGAAAGCATTTAATTGAAAACTCACTTTTAGTTTCAAAGGCTTATAGTCCATTATCATCATGGCAGAGACCATGGAGGCATACATGGTGCTGGAGCAGCAGCTAAGAACTATGTCCAGATCCTCAGACAGCAGGCAGCAAGAGTGAGTAAACCTGTCATGGGCTTTTGAAACTTCAAAGCCCACCCCAAATGGCACACTTTCTCCAATAAGGTCACACTTCCTAATCCTTCTAATCCTTTCAAATGGTTCTATTTCCTGGTGACTAAGCATTCAAATATATAAGGGCCATTCTTATTCAAATCACTGCATTATATACCACCTTAAAATACATTCTACTTTTGTTGGACATTAGGATAGTCCACAAACTAGTTATTGTAAATACTGCGACAGTAAGCATTTGTGTGCAATCATCTCTATGATGTGTTGCATCTTTTGGACCAATACCCACAGGCAGTCATACAGTTCATTTATTTTTTTTGAGGAACCTCAATAATGATTTCTATAGTGGTTGGTTTGCCAGCATTTGTTGTTTTCTGAATGACTACCAAAGTAGATTTAGTTTTCATTTCTCTAATGGCTAATGATGTGGACCATTGTTTCATGTGTTTACTGGTCATTTGTGTTTTATCTGGTAAGAAACATAGGCTCATGAGTTCTTTTCATATTCTAGATAGTAAGCCTCTATCAGATATATAGCTACATAAGGTTTTTCTACCATTCTATGAACTATGTACCCATCCAATTAAAAAACTGTTTTCTTTGCTGTACAAAGATTTTTTTACATTTAACTTTATAAGGTCCATTTGTCAATTTTTGCTTTTATTTCTTGAGTACCTGAGACTTAAAAAAAGTTCCTGCCAATGCCTATATCTTTAAACATTTAATTTTTCCCTTCAAAAGTTTAAGATCTTACAGTAAAGTCTTTGATCCATTTGGAGTTGGCTCTTATTTGAGATTCATTTTATTTTGGTTATTTCTATGTATGGGTATCTATGTGCATGCACATACATCTCCTAGAGGTAGAGTTACAGGCAGTTGAAAGACATCATCATGGGTTCTGGGAACCAAACTCAGTTCCTCTGTAAGAGCAGAGCATGATCTTAACCACTGAGCCATCTCCCCAGCCCAATAGCTGATCTCATACAAGGAGAAAGATGGGGATCTAGTTGCATTCATCTGCCTGTGCATACCCAATTTTCCCAACAGTTATCTTTAAAAAGCCTGCCTTTTGTCCAGTCTTTGGCACCTACATGGCTTTGTCTTGTTGCTTTATTCTGTTCCATTGACTTAAATGTTTGTTTTTGTGTCAATGTCATACTGTTGTTATTACCTTAGCTCTGTAGAATAACTAGAAGCCAGGCTTGATAATATCATCAATATTCTTTTCGCTTAGGATTGTTTGATATACCTGTTGTCTTTTGAACTCTGATAAGAATTTTAAGACTTTTTTTTCTGGTTTCTGTGAGGAATCACATGGGAATTTTGGTTGCACTGAATTCATATATTGCTTTTGGTAGAATGGCTATTTTCCCAGTATTAACTTCCCAATCCCTGAGTATGGAATGTGTTTACATTTTATTATGTCTTCTACAATTTCTTTCTGAGTTTTGAAGTTTTCATTATAGAAGAAACTGACTTGTTAGGTGAGATTTATTACAAAGTACCTTTAAAGACAGCTATGAATGGAATTATCTCCATGCTACCATGACCATTTTGTTCCTAGGTACATTGAACAATGACAGGGATTCCTTAGAAAAGATGTTGACTATATGCACAGAATGGGTCATCCATCTTACCTACTTGATTATTTAACTCTTCTTTTGTTGAGGTTAGCTTTTGATGAGCATTTAGAAGAGATACAACCTTCTTCACATCTACCCATTTGAAGATATCTGTCCATATATTCTTTCCACAAATGTCTTTCTCACTAGCTTTTCTATCATTCTCCTCCCATGTTCATTGATTATATAGCCCATGAGTCAGTCAGTATACAATCACATACCTGGCTGATTTTTTTCTTCAAAGTGCATGATCATGTATATTACTCGGAGTTCTGCCCACTGTGAAGATTTCCTTTCCACACTGTCCTTCAGGAGTGTCCACTTATGAGATCATGTCTGTGTAGCATGTAGAACCATTAGTAAATTACACCTTAGTGTTCTCTTCCTCATATATGTCCTTATAGGACACATCCCATGAGGCCTTAGGTACATTCTTGCAGGTAGAAGGCACTTCAAGAGGAACAAGATCCACAGGCCCTGGGGGAAACTTTTCCAAGTAACTTACTTGTGCTGCTCAGGTATAGTAGCTCAGGTTCCTTAATAACTCGTTGGTCCAGTGCCAAGTCTCCAGTATCCACCAAGGCCCAATAGAAAGACAAGGGTTGTCTCTAAAATGTAGAATAGTATTCTGCAGATGACAGCAGAGTCTTTCTTCAAAACACCAAGGGCTTTCACTTTGATTCACATAGAGGGGCCTGCCATAGAATCTAAATAGCATCTTTGCCTGCACTAATAGTTCAAGTGCCATTGGGTCTGTTGGCTGTCATAGATGAGACAGAATAACACTTCCAAGTGAGGAACGTATTGCCTCTAAAATGTAAGCAGGCCCATTAAGCAATGCATGGTTTTTTTTTTTGGTGGTGGGCACAGACAAGAGTAACAACATATTTTCCACCTTAGAAGGGATATCTCTGCAGGTACCCATATTACTGGACATCTAGAAATTTTAGTAAAGTAGAAGGCTCTTGAACTTTGGCTGGAATTATATACCACCCTTCAGTTCACGAAAAATCCAGAGTGGTTGCTACCTCTAACTCATTTGGTCCAGTCAGTGTAATGTAAACTGTATAATGAACTGCTGTGATACTATGTTGAAAACAAAAGCTCTCAAGACTTCTGTGAACTAAATTATAACACTAAACTGGAGAATTAATATCACCTCGAGGTAAAATAATAAAGATGTTAAATAAAAGAAAATTGCTTGGTGGTCCTTATGAACAGGTGTAGAGAAACATGTGTTTGGAAGATTGTTAGTGGCCTCCCAGGTGCCAGGAGGCATGATAATCCACTCAAGTAAGGAAACTACCTCTGGGACAGTAGCTGCTACCTTATAATCGTTACCATTCTCCATGACCTGTCTTCCACACAAGTCAAACTGAAGAGTTAAAAGGAGGAACAATCACCATCCCTACCCAGTGCAATTCCTTGTTGATGGCACTGATGTCTGGAATCTCTTTAGGGATGGGATATTGGGTTAGGTTTGCTGTCTTCCATGCAATAGGAAGTTCTGATGGCTTCCACTGACTTCCAACCCTTATTTCACGGGTCAGTGAGCCAATCTTTATTTTCTGCCAGTATCTATCATAAGTATGTGTTCTAAACTAGGGAAATAACCATAGACTGAATTTGGGGACCGACTGTTCCCACCATGATTCAGATTTGATCCAAAGTTCCACTGAAGATCTGACCTCCATAAGTTCCTAATTGAAAGACCACAGTGCTTTTTAGGGTTTCCCATAATCAATGCCAATGCAGACCTCATCTTTAACAGGTCCCAAAGGTCTTATTCCTTTCCCACATGTACGGTCACCATAGAGAAACACTGTATGGCTCTTTGGTTTGAAATTTAATAGCAAAACTTATAGTCATTGTAACAAGGTCCCTTTTAAAGGAGACATGTTCTGCTCTTCATTCAACTAGTTCTGAGTCTATAAACTTGCTCAAATCAGGAAATTGGTTGAGGGGAAATTAGTTGATTTTCTGTGACTATAATTTAAGGTAGCCTTTGTTATTCACTTATCCTGGAATTTTTCTGCTTATGCACATCTAGCAACAACTCACTTAGGAGGCTTCCTATCTATTTCGTTTCTGGGAACACCATGACTAATTAGTGCCAAAGGTGTACACACGTCAGACCATTATGAATGTCACTTTACTTGTGCCGTCTATTACATTCACTTTGCCTTCAGGGTTCTGCACTGCCACTTGGCCCTTGCTCACCTGGGCTCCTATTAGTCCCATGGCAATTAGATTCTCAAAATAAGCATCTGCAGCCCCCACTAGAATGTCTGGCATACATAGAAAAGTAGTAATGAGTTCTTCAGATACCCTGGTGCTCGTCTTATGAGTTTATTTCTTTTTAAAAAAAATTTCAACACTTCATGTAATAATTTTGTCTATTTCTTCTCTGTTTCTCTGTGTGTGTGTGTGTGTGTTGTGTTGTGTAACACTTTTCTCCAAGATTGAAACCTTCCATCCTACAGGAGAGCTTCATAAGCCATAAAGCAAATAACTAGAAATAGCATAGGAAATCCCTGAAACTGACCAGATTTACTGGACTCTTCTTTCTGAGAGTAAGCTGTTGAAAGTCCGTCTTAGAGAAGTCAAGCTGCAAAGAAGACTCTGAGAGCAGAGCAACTGCCTGGAAGAAGCAAAACCCAGCCAAGCTGCCTGGAAGAGGTTTGGACCAATTGAGTCTCTTGGAAAGGACACACCATCTGTTTGTTGAGCTGCCTGTAGGCTGTGCAGTGTGCTCCAGAACCCCAGTTTTCCTGAGATGTCACTCATTCTGGGTGACATCACCAGGCTTTGGGGATGTAGCTGTCTTTGAGTCATTTCTGCTCCTGTAAGTAACCCCTCACCTCTATTCCTGTAAGTAATGCCAATAAAATTTATTGGTTCACCAAGTTGGACATTGGTGGCATCCATCATTTGGTTTGTCATAGGCTCGCTATCTATGATGGGTAGGTATATGTGCTGTGTCTCCCCCAGAAAGAGTTTGTCGCATAACATAATATGCACACACATATGTATAGAGGCTAGATGTTAACAAACCTTACATGTTTTCCTCAGATGTCATCAACCTTGTTTTTTCAGAGAACATCTCTTGGTTGGCCTAGAACTCATTGGTTAGATTAGACAGGCCTGGCTGGCCAATACTATAATAATCTTCCTGTCTCTGCCTCCCAACTGCTGAGATTACAAGTGGGTGCCATGATATGCTTAAAAATGGTTCTGGTGACCAAATACAGGTCTTCATGCTTTTACGCCAAGCGCTTTCCCAGCTGAGCTGTCTCCTCATAAATCTGTTTTCTATAGTATTGTTGAAGAACCATTGTTTGGACCCTCTTGCTGTGGGGGATAGACTTCACACAGCAAATCCACTCCACCATTCTAAGGCTTCTGATCTTTTGAATCCCACGAACAACCTTAAGCCAAGAGATAGCGGGCTTATTCAATTCTTTGAATACAGACTTTGGCCAACCAGTCACATAAACTCTTAGCACCTTTTAAAACTATGTGAACTGCAATAGTAAAGTCAAAATCTCTGCCTTGTGGAACCCATAGCAACAAATTGATCCAGTTTTGTGTTTCTCCCATTATTCCACATCCTTATAATCCATCTGCCCACATATTCTGTTTCTGTTAATTTGAAAACTCAAGTTAGGGGTATAGTGCATCTCTTAATTGCTCACACTCTGTAGCTTACTTCTAAGGTCCCAAGGAGCCTTAAGTCTGGTTATAGATCTAGAAGCAGAGATCAGTTGTGAAAATGGGTCTTTGATGGGGCATAAGCATTTCTGCCAAAAACCAAACAAGAGTGACTGTAGCCCTGGTCCCTGAGTCATGTTAGTACCTCCAGGAATCCTTTCAAACCAGCCGACACTGGGCTTCTTTGGAATCGTCCTAGCATCTTATCCCGTCTACTCTCAAAACACTTGTAGACGATCTGGTAGCTCTCCAGTTATAAATCTGCTTCTCATCTCCTGAGATTTTATTACAGAGGTCTCTATGTCCCCAGCGTCAGCACTCAAGGGACTCTCAGAACACATTCGTTACGTATTTTCATCATCTTCTCTCTTGCCCTCAGTCCCTTCTCTGTGCATTTTGTTCTTCACTCTGCGCACAGCCTGCCCTAGGTTGATGCTTTCTTGCTTGAGGGCCTTGACATTCAGTACTTGTGTGCATTCTTCCTCTAGCTCACTATAAGAAGAGGGTTTCTTTTTTCCTCTCTAATTACTTTTAGTTCCATGTTGTCTCTGGTCTGGGTCTCTCCAGTCCTTCTCCAGAAGCCCTTGGCTTGTGTGGTGACTTGGTTTGGGTCAGGAAGCCAAAGTTTAGAGTAACGGCAAGAAGACAGTGCCAAAAAAAAGAAAAAGAAAAGAAAGAAAGAAAGAAAGAAGAAAGAAAGAAAGAAAAGAGAAAAAGAAAGGAATGAGGGAGAAAGGAAGGAAGGAATGAAGGAAGAGAGAAAAGCAAGGGGTTGCAGGTGAGCAAGGCTCTATGGAGTGCTGGTTTCAGGCTGTCTGAAGTCCCCAGCCCCATGGTATGCACACAAGTAGGCCAGAGTGAAAAATTCAGTCACAGAAACTAGAGAACTCAGAATAACAAAGTATGTGCTGGAAGGGGCACTGGAGTGACTGGGATGTGTAGCTTGCTTGGTTTTCTTCTAATGAAGGCTGACATTTCCAAGAAGAAAACCAGAACAGACCCCATCCCAATATGGAGCTGAATTGCTTGAAATCATTGGAAGAGTCGGTCCTGCTTTCACATACATGTCATCCAATCACCCATGTGTGCACACACACCACACTCACACACCACGCTCTCGTCCTACCCACACATACACACGTACAACACTCCCACATCACATACATATACATCGACACCACATACACACACGTACACACTGCACACAATACACATATAATCACACCCCCTATACACCTACACAGACACAACATTCAAACAATGTGCTCACATACCAGATGCATATACACACATACACCACACACACATATATATGCACACATATATTTATAAATACCATGCACATACATCACACCATACTCACACCCTCCACACACATACACTGTATTTACACACCACACACACCATACTCTCACCCCACCAACACATATACACACATGCAATACTCACACACCATACTCACATAGCATACACATACACACACATACACACACACACCACCACCACCACCACTACCACCACCAACAACAACACCACACCTTGGTGACTAGAATGGTCTCTGAAGATTCCTTGGGTCATTGACAGACAATCTGATCATCACAGCCAGGTTGCATAGTTCTGCTTCAGGCAAATCATACAGGAATTTATCAAGAAGGGACCTAAAGCTCAGAGTTACTGCGTTCCTTGTTTTCTACTAATTAATCTCTACTGCCACCCTGGGTTCCAAACAACAAAAGCCTCTTCTACAGATGCCCCTGTCTTCCTAGTGTCAGATACAGATGCATCTCAGTGAGGACCCAGCGTTGGAAGGATTGCTGGAAAAATTGCCACCTTTGAAAACGGATCTAGCTTTTCTTGGAACAAAAGAAGCAGTGTAGTGCCGAGACTGAGGTGTTTTTTAAAAACTAACCATGCAGTGGAATGAGTCTTTAGCTCCGCAGCCCAGCAAACAGGGAAGCCCATGTTTTTGTGTGTACATGAGTGGTTTTATACCACCACCCAGTGGCAGAAAAGCAATATTGCCCTTAAATAGAAAAAGCGGTTCTTGTATACTGTCTTTATTTTTGTTAATTGATTGATTGGTTGGCTGATTGACTTTACATACCAAACACAGTTTCTCCTCCCTCCTCACTTCCTCCCCCACTTTTCTTCTAGCACCTCCCTCATTCACTCCTCCTCCTGTCACCATTTTGAAGGGGTAGGGCCTCCCATGGGAGTCAATAAAGCATGACATATCAAGTTGAGGCAGGACCAAGCTCCTCCCCCTTGCATCAAGGCTGGATAAGGCATCCTACCATAGAGAATGAGCTCCAAAGAGCCAGCTCAAGCATCAGGGACAGGTACTGGTTTCACTACTAGGGGCCCCACAAAAGACCAAGCTACACAACTGTCACCCACATGGAGAAGGCCTAGGTGGGTCCCATGCCAACTCCCTAGCTGTCTGTCAAGAGTCCATGAGCTCCTACAAGCTCAGGTCAGCTGTCTCTGTGGAGTTCCCTGTCGTGATCTTGACTACTTTGCTCATAAAATCCCTCCTCTATCTCTTCAACTGGACTCCTGGAGCTTGTTCCAGTGCTTGGCTGTGGATCTTTGCATCTGCTTCCATCAGTTACTGGATGAAGGCTTGTGTTTATCTTTCTGTGTCTGGGTTACCTCAGAATGATTTTTTTTCTAGTTCCATCCATGTACCTGCAAATTTCATTTTCCCCCCCGCAGAGTAATATTTCATTGTGTAGATGTACATTTCCTTTTCCAGTCTTCAGTTGAGGGGCATCTAGGTTGTTTCCAGGTTCTGGCTATTATAAATAATGCTGTGATATAAAAAAATGGGATACTGATTTAAATGGAAAATTTTCAAAAGGAGAATTTCGAATGGCCGGGGTACACTTAAAGAAATGTTCAACATCCTTAGCTATCAGAGAAATGCAAATCAAAACAACTCTGAG
>LOJH01000435.1:19853-37811 GCA_001685095.1 Ellobius talpinus | reverse complement strand
CAGGACAGGCTCCAAAGCTTCAGAGAAACCCTGTCTTGAAAAAACCAAAAAAAAGCAAAAAACATTAATGACAGCCTATGTTGGAGAGGATGCACTGTAAAGAGAATACTCCTCCACTGCTGGTATGAGTGCAAATGTGTACACTCATTCTGGAAAACAGTATGGGAGGTTCTCAGAAAACTGAGACTCAGTCTCCCTCAAGACTCAATGATACCACTCTTGGGCATATACCCAAAGGATGCTCAATCATACCATAAAGACACTTGCTCAACTGCTGTTTTTATTTTTAATCCAATCACTATGTGTTTATTTGACTAGATTGTTCTAAACATAAACTAGAGGTTGGTAGTGTAGCAAACGCTCATTACAAAAGCCTGTGTGCTGAATTCAGAGATCTTCTCTGCTCCTCTTACAGGTATCTTACAAGGAATCCAATAACTTTGCCTTCAATAGCAAGAAAACAGCTCCCTCTCATTCCTTCATCTATGATGAAAAGTGGCCTCATCATCTCAGGGCCACCACAGATTTAAGTCTGTGATGAGAAATACCACTGTGTGGGTAATTTCTAGGGATGGAGAGGACCTTGCAAAAATCTTCCTGAATGATAAACACTCAGTTGACATCAGTCTGAGAATACAAATTCCCAAGTCCTAGCTCTGGGTCATCCACATCAAGTCTTCACTTTTTTCTTTCCTTTTCTTTTCTTTTTTCTTTTCTTTTCTTTTCTTTTCTTTTCTTTTTTCTCTTCTTTTCTGTTTTTCCTTTATCTGGCAGTAGCGGTTGGACCTGTGGCTTTGACCATGTTAGGAAATCCACTCTACCTCTGAGCTGCATCCTCAGATTGGAGTTTTTGAGTCAAGGTGTTGCTATGTTGCTCAGTCTGGCACTGAACTCATTACGCAACCCAAGATGAACTCAGACTCTCAATCCTCCTGCCTTAACCTCTCAATACTAGGATTATAGGCATATATAGTTATGCCTAATTCCCATGTGCTGTTGGAGGAAACATCCGGTGATTAAAAAGTACACACTGTGATATCCAAAGAGACACCATATGTCCAAGACTTTAAAAACACTGGATCAGTGAGTCAATTTTGTTTTCTTTCTGTTTATCATGATTCTACTTTATAGGTGCCCACCAAACTTGAGATAAAGAAAATTACAGTTTGTACTTAAGATATAGAAACAGCACCTTTGCCTGACATCCTTAGTGACCTGTGTAAGCCAAGCAGCCAGCTAATGTTAGGTCAGCTTTCTCTTTGCCATTGCCTTTAGATTTGTATCTAACTCTATTCCACAAACTACCAGCTGAGACTAAGGAATGCCTTAGTTTCCAGTACAATGTCCTAATCATTGCTTTGTTTTTCAACCACTGAAGTAACCTGGCAGAGAGTTCTTTGATCCCTCTAGCCTTCACTTTTCTTACTAGAAAAGTAAAGCAGAGAGAAATTAACCCTATAAAATTAAAAGGTGCGTTACCCTTCCGGAAAATGGAGGCAAAATTCCTTAGAGTTCTAGAATTCTTAGCCTTTCACTTGTCAAGGGAGTATATAGATTTCAACTTCTGGGGAAATGTTATAGCTCTATAACTCTATAGGACACTCCAGATAAAACACCATCTGATAATTAGCTATGTTGATGTAATAGAGATGATTTGAATGCATTGGTGCATTTACAGAAGTGAAGGAAAATACATGAAATCTATGAACTAAATAGTGAGAGTAGCAGACTAATTCCTGAACCAGGAGCAGTAGTGAGTAAGGCAGTGTTAGGCTCCCTAGAAGAAACCTCTGCAGTTGGCACCCAACTAGGGTCTTAGATCATTACACATTCCATTCAGTAATATAGTTAACAACTTAAAACAAATAAACAAGTACAAAGAGTAAGTGAGAGTAAATAAATAAATGAAAATCTAGACAATCTCCAAAACTTCAGATGTTAGAACGACCTGATAAAGAATGCAAAAGTAGAAGGGGGTGGGGCGGGGTGCACCCTTTTAATTTCAGAATTTGGGAAGCAAGAGCAAGTGGAGCTCTGTGAGTTTAAGGCCAGCCTGGTCTACAGAGAGATTTCCAGGACAGCCAAGGCTACACACAGAAACCTTGACTTAGAAAAAACAGTCATGTGTAGAAGGCTAAAGGATAGAAAAGATGGATAGAAACTTGAAACAAGCATGAAAACAAGAGTATACAAAAACTGCCAAGGCAAATTTTAGAAAGAAGTAAATGAAACTTATAGATTACAAATACATACAAATTGTGATAGGTGAGCAAGACAATAAATGTAATAGAACTGAAGACACAATTAGAGAATTGGGAATCAGAACCTGAGGGAACTACCTCTCATGAAGTCCACCATTTGGTATAGGGAGAAGAAAAGCTCTCTTTGGACCCTCCAACAGCTCAATAATAGAGTTTGTAAAATATATTGACACTAAATTATGTCCATTATTCATGAGATTATGTAAATTATGAGACTCAAAGAAGGAATGCATAGCACAGCTGAAGTTTTTATAACATCCCTAGCTACCAAGGAAAAGGAGCTTGGGTCTTCTAGGCATAGAAATAGCTATAAGTTATGCCAGCCCATGACAAGGAAGTGAGATAACGGAAGGCTGTCTTGTTGTACCAAAAAAAAGGCTCTTGGGCAATAAAGCCTGTCTAAGAGAAGCCCTCAGATGAGCATGTGGTACCTATAACAATGTGGTATTGGCCTTCTTCCGTGAGTTCAACTTCTCTCATGGGCAAGATGAAGAGGGATTTTATTAAGACCATCTTTCTTTGCAGAGTTATCTTTGGGCAGATCTTTAGAGACATCTCCTTCTGATTTAGTGTCCTGTCAATGAGAGACAGGAGAGTTAGGGGGTCAGAGAGACCTTCATCATTCTTTACTTAAACCCCTCATTTATGTCAAAGTGCATGCTTTGAAGTATGTATTGTATACTTTGAACATTCTGGGCTCCAACAATTATATATATGAACATATGATTAAGAGACATAGATGGTGGGACAAATCTGAGCCTAGTCAGAGTGACACTAATGGAAGTTGGTGCCCAACTGCAGAGACCGAGCGACATAGAGGTTATGGAGGTGACTGCGCAACAAGAAGCTAACGTGATGATGGCAATGAAAATGGAACTCTGAGTTTGACAGGTGTTTTCCATATTTTTAAAGCAGAGTCGACAAGAAGTAGAGCTAAACAAGCAACAGAAGAAAATAAAATGCAAATAAGGTCTTTGAATATGTTTAAAAGGCAGAAGCTGTTAGACCAGCCTTTGGAGAGAGCAAAGGGAAATGTACAAATATACAGCCCGTAGTGGTGGGCTCTAGATTATAGGATCATGAGTTCCTGGTACATTGATTTCAAAGCTCTACCCAAACAGGCGATAGTTTACATTGTTTAGGATTCTGGGCTTCTGTAAGCTTCATGTACCTTTTAGAATCTTTAGTTGATTTATGAATTAAATAAACATGAACCAGGTTAAAAGAAGAAAGGCAAAAGTAATTATCTATGCAGGAGTCTCATATTAGCATGAGACTCAGGAAAAGCCGGGTTAACAGGGCAGTCAGGCTCTGGGGTGGTGGGGTCAGGCTGTATGCACACTGGGAGGTGAGATGAGCAAATACATGGTGAATAAAGATTGACCTGCTGTCAGATAAGAGTCCCTGGGGTGACAGACACCCTCTGAGGAGCTGTTCTTCCCAGCACAGGCACTCAGAGTTATAAAATCTCCTTTTTAGATGTCAAATCATCTTACAACTACTATGTCTACAAATTCCGAAAATAAATACCAGATAACATGTCAATGAGTAATGTCAGGGGCAATAAATCCCGAGTCCCAACAGTTTCTTACAGGTACTGTAGCAAAATGCCACAAGCTGGATGGTTTAAAATGACAGAAAGTTATGGTATCTCATTGAGTATAGAAGCCCCAAGATATGAGCAGGCCATGCTCTCCCTGTCAGCAATAGGACAGAGCACATTCTGTGTACTTTTCCTGGTTTCTAGCATTACTGGATACTGGAAATTTCCATCATCACTCTGACCTCTGCCCCTGTTATCATGTGCTTTTATCCCGGTGAGCATGTGTGGTGGTTTGAGAAAAAAATGGCCCCCAAATTGTGGCTCTAAATGGAGGCGTGGTCTTGTTGGAGTGGGTGTGGTGTTGTTGGAGGAAGTGTGTCACTGTAGAGGTAGGCTTTGAGGTCTCATATGTGCTCAAGCCTTACCCAGCAAGACAGTCCACTTCCTGTTGCCTACAAAGTGTTGGACTCTCAGCCCCTTCTCCAGCACCATGTCTGCTTGTCTGCCACCATGCCCCACAGTGATAATGGACTTAATCTCCAAACTGTAAGTGAGTCACTCCAATTAAACATTTTCCTTTAAGAGAGTTACTCTGAAGCCCGGTGGTGGTGGTGCACGTGTTTAATCCCAGCACTAGGGAGGCAGAGGCAGGTGGATCTCTGTGAGTTTGAGGCTAACCTAGTCTACAAAGCAAGTTACAGGACAGGCTTCAAAGCTACACAGAGAAACCCTGTCTTAGAAACACACACACACAAAAAAAAACAAAAAGAGTTACTATGGTCATGATGTCTCTATACAGCAATAGAAACCCTAAGACAGTTCTCTATACCTCAGCTCCTCTTAAAGGGCAAGAACCGTGCTGTCTCCACCTTATTCTATTATAAACACATTTTAGCCAATTACATTTGCAACAACTCTCTTTCCAAATAAAGTCACACTCAAGACCTGGGGAAGTAATGTACTGAGACACTATCCAGTCTAGGGCCTTGGGTTTAGATCTTGACCCAGCTACCAATTAGCTGTATAATCACAAGAAAGCTGCTGGATTTCTATCAATAAATGAGGGCAAGGATATTAACCCTCCAGGTCTTTTATAAAGACATGTGAATGGGCATAGTGTGTGCCTGGTACAGAGAAATTCTTCCCACAGAAAAAGAGTAAATGCTATCAAATATAAGGGGAGAGGAAAAGGTCATGTAGATCTGAACCAGAATGTGTCTTTTAAACAAAGAAGCCAAGGAGCATAGTGCCATTCTTTTGCCTCTCATATTACACTTAGTACCTAGCAAAACATCTGACGTGGCTCAGGGGACACTGGCTTGTAGGTACCCATTTCTTAAAGATGCAAGTGATAACATTCTATTCCAGCCTCATCTTAAAGACCAAGAAGATATGCTTTTTCTTTCCTAAGACTACCTGCCTAATCAGGAAGTGTCTATTGCTGCTGTCTTCTCAATTCCTTTCCCTCAATGTGCAAGCCAAATGTTCCAGATAGAAGTCATTTGAATTTGATCCCAAATATTCCTGCATCTCTCTTCTTAGTAGAAAGGAGATGTAAGCCCCACTTGGCAGACACCAGTTGCCTTGTCAGCCGAATTGAACTTCTTTCCTTAAGGTTGGGTGGCATAAATTCAGAGATGTGCTATGTCCAGAGGCCAGGACTAACTTCCTAGAAGACTTAGCTGGTTTTCTCTTTTTTCTGATCAAATACTGGGACAAGAAGCAAATTAAGAGAGGGAAGGTCTATTTTGACTCACAATTTAGGGTCTCCAGTTCATTGTGTTAGGAAGATGTGGCAACAAGAGGCTGTTTGCTCACATCTCAGGGGATCAAGAAGCAAAAAGGATGGGAATGCCAGCATTCCCCCTTTTTATTCAGCCAGGAACCCCCTTCCTATGAGTTAGTGCCACCCATATTCAGAGGGAGTCTTCTCACTCAGTTAATTCTTTCTGGAAATTCCCTACCAGACACACCCAAAGATGTACTTCACTAACGACTTCAACAAAGGAACTAATGCTTGTGGGCATTTCTTCATCCAGTTAAGCTGACAATCCAGGGGGAGCACTACAGGAACCAGTCACATTTTTGGATGTATTGTAAATTAGAGACACAAGAGACTAAGACCTGAAAGAGGCTGAGATGATTACAGAGCCTGACTCACTTTAGAGTATGATTTTTATTAGGAGAAAGAAGCAAGGAGTGAGAACTTTGGAGAGAATATATTGTCACCTGAAGAAAAGAAAATCCCAGGGCCAGTATCTACACTATTTACACTTGGGTAATGTTTCAACCTTCCTATAGAAATGGCCATGGGGATTTATTCATGCATATGTGCACAGAATGTATAAGCAGAATGTAAACACAGACACAAGGACTCACAAGGACAATGCTCACCATCTTAACATCTAGCTCTTTCATTTCTTAGTTTTGTGGTTTGGGGCAAGAAACAGTCTTAGTATGACTCATGCAGGGACCACAGCAACTTCTATAGTTGTTGCAAAAACTGAGCTTCTTGCTATACACTTGACACCTAGAAAATTGCTTTACCCATAGATGATTTTAAAAATTAGTGTAGCTCATTAATTCATAGTTTTAAGTCAAGACATAATGTTGTAATTATACTGTCTCATTAGAATCATATTATGTATTTTGCTTTGGAACTATGACCACTCAAGGACTCTGTTTCTAACTGATTCCTAGCTGAATAAGTGTCAAATAAAAGAAACAGATTTTGTAAAGTAGATTGATGGCGACTCCATGATACAGCTCCTGTGAGCTTTTCACCTATGTTGAGACAAAAGTTTTAAAGACACAACTTTTTGGACTCTTCTAGGATCTTGATCATTTTCCCTGAACAAGTCCCTGTTGAACCAGAGCCAGAATGGAGCAGTGCAGAGGGATAGCACAGCATGAAAGAGAAGCCACAGGGTGAGCAGTGGAGGCTGAGAAGGGCATCTCCTTCAGCTCCCATGTCTTCAGGGGTGGATGATTGATGCCCCTTTTTCTTAGACTTCTACTTCATCTTATCCTCCCTTAGCTCACTGATGCTTCCGAAAGGAGCCAAGGGAACCAGGAGATTTCTATTAAATGAAGACTTTTGAGGAATGATGATCCTCCATTCTCCAAGCTAGAATTGTCTTCTGTCCTCTCCCTTGATCCCGCAGGTCAAGGCTTTAGATCTGTAGCACTGAAGAAGTTTCAGTTGGATCTTCAGCCATCATCAACCTTTAAGATTAAGGGACCAGTGTCTCAAGGGGAAACTTGGGCAAGAGAGAAAGACAGGAAATATTAAAGGGATGTGAAAAGAAAAAGGAGGAAGGAGGTTTCCCACAGAGTCCAGTTGAAGTTTCTCTTTGTCTAAGAATTAACAACAGCACAATTAACATTTGCTCTGAAGATTCTCTATGTAAAGGCAATATTCCCTTCTTATAGAGATATTTCAAGCAAGAATGTTAAGGTAGCAATTACCACGGTCATGCCTTACACTTGAGGGCCTTAAAGTTTAGCCTTAGTCCTCACACCGCAGTGAAACTGCAGCTTCTTGATGATCTTTGTTTAAAGTTAAAGTTAAAACACACATCTTAACTCCCTTATGATCTAATAGAATAAGACTTCCTCCAACCCCTGTGACTTGAGATTTCATCTTATCAGCCTGTATCCAAGGCAGCTCTTGATCCACCCTATGGTATCACTTATAAGAAAATATACATATATACTTTATATATGATCTTTACTTTAGAAGATATGGTCATTTAGCAGTCTCCTACCCTAACCCCAAACCACACAAGCCAAAGGCAGTGCCTGGAACAAGACCGACAGGACAGCCAAAAGAACAACATGTGTCTCCCCAGGCGAGGTGCTGGCACAGTTTGTAACTAGTGTCAAAGCAAAGGAAGAGTTCTTTTTAATGCATATCCTGTCTATTGCTGTCCCCCACCCCTTTCGACTGTTTTTCCTGACACTTTTGACATTCACAAATTCCCAATGTTACAGGTTCTTTGCACAGGCTTATTATTCATAGGAAAGTTCAGGATTAAAGCGGAGCACCACAGAGGACCAGGAAAGTACCAGCTGTGATGGCAGGGAGTACAGAGGCTTTAAAAGGAGAACAGAAGGAATGAGAGCAGTCAGCCGCTTCCGCCTCCTACCCGAGGGGCTCTTACTTCACTGAGACAGACTGTCCTTACTCTCAGAGTTTACCCAAACGGAAAGGCATTCTGTTCTCCAACAATTGCTTAACCGAGTCCTTAAAACAATGACCTTCATCTAAATCTAGCAGGGAGAATAGACAAGACTGATTGAGTCTGACCGTAGTGGGGAGGCTTATTTTGACACTCTCCTTGTTCTTGGCAGCAGACTACACAAAATAGAGTTGAAGAAGGATGCCGTAGTTTAGACTGGTGGAGCTGCAACTGAGAGGGAAACGGGGTGGTGTGCTGCTCTCATAATGATTGTAGCGAATAATGGTAATTGATACGATAAATCTACTTTTCAATATATCTCAATAATTTTGAATCTCAATATAACTCTTTCCCATAAAAGTACAAAGTAGCTAATTTGGGTATGACTATTAATACATTATATTCATACCAAGCTGAAAATGTGTCAAAATCTGCTCTAAGCATTTTAGATAACACAAACCGTAGTTAGCAGGTTAAACTTTACTGAAACCTGTGAGGTCCAATCCCTATGCTCCTTGGGTTCCACACCAAAGAAGTGGGTGAAAGTCATTACACACTCAGAGAAACTGGGGTCTTTGGAATGATGGGGGTTCTTCTAGTCTTTTTACTTGTACTAGACAGCAACAAGTACCCATGGGATTTCCCACACCACTGTGGTTACAAGAGTAGAGAGAAGATTCTGCGGGGCTCCCAGGTTGATGGACCAGGGGCAAATTCTAAGTTCCATTACCCACTTGCAGGAGGGTTGATTCTAGGAAACAATATGCTTTTCATATCTCCAAGAGGAGCCCAATGACAGAGGAATTTGGAGTGTCTGGGAACTATGACATGGCCACAATTATATCATTGTCATAAGGCTATGAGGGCTCCCCAGAAACTGAGATGCTATATCAGATAAAGAAAAGGTTGGGTGGGAAGTGTAAAGTGATGGTGTTTACCCTTAATCAATTAAACCCTCATATGACGAAGCTAACTAAATTGGCAGCATTGGGTCCCATTATTGCTGGATTATAAGCCTAAGGAAGAAATTATATTTTGTTTTAGGGGAAAAGAAACTAATGCTATGCAGATATATGCACCAAGGAAAACATTAATCTGTAGGAATTATGTGTAGGAAAATTGTAATTGAATGTAATAAAAGTAAGAAAATACCTTCAATTTGCAGAGTTGCCCTGACAATTTGTTGATTTGTTAGTGAGATGTGGATCAAGGGTTATCAGAATGATAAAAATGGTCATTGTCCTGAAGATCAGATTCTGTAGTAGACTCTTCTAATTTGAAGGTATGTCTGTTTTCACTGCACATTAAGGGGTTGGCGGTGCTGGCCCATTCTTTCAGAGCAGATGAATTAACATCTTAAAGGCACTGCCCTCCAGAAGCTTTGCCCCCCTTTCATAAGTGTATGAACTGTAGAAATTCCATCAGAGGATTGTGGGTGTCAATGATATGTAGACCATGAAAATACAGATATTTGAGGAAGTATTATAAGAAAAGATTTTTTTTAAAAAAGGTTCAGATGGTACCTGTGCAGCAAGACTGAATGCCATGCCATAGGAAAGCATGAAGATTGCAAAGAATGTAGGGGTAGTTTCTGAAGTTCCTGGACCTGCCTAGAAATGGAAAGTTATATCAACAAGATGATATTTTATTCAAAATAAGAATCTGGGGACTGGAGAGATGTATTAGCATTTAAAAGTACTTGTTGCTCTTGCAAAGGACCTGGGCTAGATTCTCTGAAGCACGTGGTGGCTCACAACAGTCTGGAACTCAAGTCCAGGGAACCTGACACCCTCTTCTGATCTCTGCAGGCACTAGCTAACCAAGCAGTACACATACATACATTTAGGCAAAACTCAGACACATATAATAATAAAATCGAAAACGTTTTTAAATACAATTTTTCACCTATTAAAGGTAGTGTGTTAAAAGGTATAACCAGATTTTTTAATTGTGAACAGCTAATTTTCCATAAACCCACACAAGGCTTCATCAAGCCTGCTGTGACAAGGTGTAGGTGAGCCTTAACCATTCTCTTTCAGTCATTCCCTTGAGGGAATCCGAGACTTGCTTCTTAAGAACCATAGAATATGACCATGAATCAGACCCAAAAGAGATAAGTTGCACACACTTGGTGGTACATCTTTGCCTTGTGGCCTTTGCTTCAAAATAGAAGCCGCCTTGTGAGATGCCCATGTGTAGGCATTCCAGCCAAAGTGGGTGTGTTGTTGACCTTCGGTTTTGAGTTTTCCTCTTCTCATTGGAATTTCTTATATTTGTTAATTTAAAAAATAGATTAAAAATAATAGCACGAGTAGTGGTGGCACATATCTTTAATCCCAGCACTCGGGAGGCAGAGGCAGATCGAACTCTGAGTTTGAGGCTAGCCTGATCTACAGAGAAAGTTCCAGTAGCAGTCGGGGCTATAAAGAGCAGCCCCATTTCTGAAAATGAAAATAATAATAATAATAGTAATAATAGTAATAATAGTAATAATAATAATATATTTAAAACTGCATTATTCCTATTTTCTATCATCAATGGCTCTACCCAGAATGTGTGCATGTGCTTTATCCACTCCAGGGGAGCGTTCAACATCCCACATTGCATGAAGTCATTATTGTCTGTGGAGCCTCTTCCAATCTGCAATCCAATAATTTTAGCAACTGTTTTGATATTTACTGCATCTTTATCACTAAATTACAGAAAAGGTACAAAGGTTATGTATAACGATGCCATGTGTCAATAATGATGAAAAAACAGTCACACCAGCTTAACCTGCAGAAAGCTAGTTTATACGAAATAATCAACCTCGGCTGTACAGATTCCTAAGAGTTTTGACAAACACATGCAGGAGTATACAGCTATTATAATCACGATGTGGGTTAAGCCAGTGTGACAGTTAAGACATAGAATAATTTCATCTCCCGTAAACTCTTCATTTTGTCACTTTGTCGTCACTCATCCAAACACTTGCCTGAAACAAACATCTCATGCAAACAAACTGCTCTGTTGCTAGGTATTTGCTCACATCTCCCCTTAGCATCTAATCTAACATCTGTGTAAGCTACAGAGATGATGTCAGCATCATGTGTGCCTGGCTTCCTTGTTATCTGCTTAAGTAATTAGGAGTCATCTCCACGAGCCAGCTTTCCACTCCACAGTTTCCCTAACAACTTATCTGTGATTGACGGCTTCTTGCCCCTATGTTTTCTTTCTTTCTGTTATCTTTGGATGTAGTGTGTTCTTTTCTTCTTTAGAAGCTTAGATGACTGACCAAAGACTTTTCCAGCCACATGTATACATTTAATGTCACAATTTTCCCTTCTAGCAGTGTTATAACTGTACCAGATGAATCTCGATCCATAATTCGTATTTTCCTTTAGTAGCGTTGTAGCTTACCCCATGACTCTAATACGTTATTTGTCTTTTCATCTAGTAGTGTTGTAGCTGTGACACATGAATCTAAATGTGTTATTTGTATTTTCTTCATTCACGATTTCAGCATCTTGCATCTGCCTTGTTTCTTGCTCTTTGAACCACAGGCTGCTTAAAACTGTGATGTTTAATTTCCATTTTTTCCAGATTTTAAAAATATTTTCTGTTGATCTCTAGGTCAATTTCAGCATAATGAAAAAGTAGGCATTTCTATAATTCTAATTCATTTAAATTGTTTTGATATGTCCTGCCCCAAAAGACTCCATCTTGGCTGGCTTGTAGCTGCCTTTAAAATCCTGTCTATTCTGAGGTTGCTGAGTAGAGCAATCCGAGGAGGTGAGCTATAACAATCCTGGATCATGGTGCTTATATCTTCTCAATGATAACTGTCAGCCAAAAGCTATTTGTACTATCATTACTGAGAGAGGAGCATAGAGGTTTTCGATTTCAGGTGTGGACTTGTGACTTTCATATACTGTTCTTATTAGCCTCCTGACTAAACCTTCCCTCTTTGGGGCAGGACCCACAGGCATGAATGTTGGATCATTCACTATTCTTTCAATTCCTGCATCATCTGTCATTTCTTCTTTATTTCTCTTTGTGTTTCAGACTGGGGATTTTCCTCAGGTCCATGGGTTGTTTCCTCCAGAGTATCAACTATCGTGGCAAATTCACCAGAGTCCTTTACCATCTCTGTCACCACGATTTTAATTCAGTGTTTTGAACTGTGTAATTTGTTTTCTTCAAATTTTCTACTCAGGCATTCCAAATGGTTTATATATGTTGTCCATATTTTCTCCACAGTATTGATGATGATGATGATGATGATGATAATAATAACTAACTAGATTTTATCTGTTAGTTTCCAATATCTATGAATTTGGTTATATTGATTGCTTTGTCTCTTGAAGGTGAGAAACGTGGTTGGTATCTCTTTATTACAGGTATTTTAAAGGCAGTTGATTTTTTGTAAATAATTTTTTTGGAATTATAATTTCATCATTTCCCCTTCCCTTTCCTCCAACTCCTCCCATACACCTACCTTACTCTTTCTCTCAAATTCATGACCATTTTTTTACAGTTGCTGCTATACATGCATATACAATATATAGTATAGATAATATATTACTAAATATACAAAGACTGCCTACTCCTCAGTCTGTAAAATGTCCTTTGTATCTGTGTTTTCAGGGCTTACCCCTTGGTACTGGATGCCATTTGGAGGCCCTTTCCTAGGTCTTCCATGTCTTCCCACAGCTTTCTCCAGCTTCCTATAGCACTTTGTCTAGGGCTGAGATCTCAAGAAATTTCCCCCGTCATGTTAGCATGACTGCCAGTGCTGTCCTTGTTCAGGAATCTTTAGGTAGACATGTTGATGACATTTCATGGATGTATAGATTCTCCGAAATTCTTGAGAGACACAATCTCACAACTTCCTGATCTTCTGGATCCTGACATCTCTCCATGTGTTCTTCTTCAAAGATCCCTTGGAGGCAGTTTTCAGCAGCAGAGACTAGAGTTTTGTTTTTACCTCAGTGCCCATCAGTTTAATTCAACTAACATTATCATCTAGGAAAAACATTAAAAAGTGTTTAAATGTTTTGTTCCTTGAGATTAGGAGTTAGTCAAAAGTTTGTGGTTTTCAAACATCAGTAGCCTTCGATATACAAATGACAGACAGATTGAGAAAGAAATCATGGAAACTACTTTCAAAATAGCCTCAAAAGTAATAACTTTGGATTATTCTTATCAAGAAAGTTAAACACTTTTATTATAAAAAAAACTTTGGGGCATTGAAGAGAGAAGCTGAAGAAGATAACAGAAGATGTAAAGATCTACAAGATCTCCCATGATTGCTAGAATTAGTACAGTGAAAATGGTCATCCTACCAAAAGCATTCTACAGATTCAACAAAAGCCCCATCATGATTCCAACATAATTCTTCATTTAAAGGACAATTTTCAGTTTCATATATAAACATACATACACATACACACATACATACACAAAACAAACAAACAAACAAATAAAAGCTACCATGGTAATTATGATTAGTAAAAGAATGGCTGGAGGTCCCTAATTTCAAGTTGAACTACAGAGCTATAGTAATAAACAGCATGCTACTGTTTTAAAAACAGGAAATGAATTGGGGACCTAGACATAAGCTCAAACACCTATGAATGCCTGATTTTTGACAAAGACTTCAGAAACACATACTGGGGAAAAAACAGCATTTTCAAAAAATGGTGCTAGTCAGACTAGATGACTACATGTAGAAGAACACAATAGATTCATATTTAGTACTCTATATAAAACTCAAATCCAAATAGACCAAGAACTTCAATAGGGTTTTGATGCCCTGAATGTGATAGAAGAGAAAGCGGAGAAAACCGTGAACTCACCAGCACAGAGAAAGACTTTCTGAACAGAACACCAATAGCACAGGAATTAAGATCAATGATTAATACATGGGACTTCATGAAGCTGAAAATTTTCTGTATGGCAAAGGATACCATCATTAGGACAAAGTGACAGCCTCCAGAATGGGAAACGCTCTTTGCCAATTACACATACAATATAAAATCAACTCAAAATATTTAACAATAAGAAAACAAACCAATTATAAAAATGGGGTGCAGAACTAAACAGAGTTCTCAAAAGATGGAACACAAATGACTGAGAAACACTTTAAGAAATATTTAACATCCTTAGTCATCAGGAAAATGCAAATCAAAACTACTTTGAGATTTCATTTTACACTAGTCAGAATGGCCGAGGTAAATAAAACAAATGACAGCTCATACTGGGTAGGATATGGGGGAAAGGGGGCACTTATTCATTGCTGTTGGGAATACAAACTTGTACAATCATTTATGGAAATCAGTGTGATGTTTCCTTGGGTAGCTGGGAGTAGATTTACATCAAGATCCAGCTGTACTACTCTTGGGCATATATCCAAAGGATGCTACATCCTACTTCTGAGACATTTGCTCATCTGTGTTCATTGTGTTCATAATGGCCCCAAATTGGAAACAATGTGTCGAGCAGAAGCAAAGGTTGTGGACATCAGCATTATTTCTGGAGCCAGCACAGACCATGGACACAATCTCCATGGACAGCCTCCACTACAGACCTCGACATGAGTTGTTGGCCAAAGGGACCCCATGGAAACCCCCCAAACAACTCAGGCTGTTACCAAAGCTCTTGATTGATTTTTTTCCCTAACCTATGGTAAGGCCTTATTGCTGAAGACAAAACTTACATATTTCATTAAAAGGAGAAGTGGATCTGGGGCCCAACTAGAGCATTCATTCCTACTGACTGGTATTCATAGCAGTAGAAGTTACTCTGCACACCAGAGGAGAAAGGCAACCAAACCCTGCAATCTACAATGCTGGCTTTGCATGCATGGTAATAGGGACACAAGCATTAAGGGAGTACCAAACCACCACTACCTGATTGGATCTAAGGCTCTTTCTACACTATGGAACTTATGCTTAATACTGCATGGACGGCCAAAAAGCTAAAACTAGATGTGCCATAAACCTAGAGGAAATCAAATCCTATCATTCTGTAAAAGTAACATGGTGATAAAATGACCTCCAATGGCATTCTGTTGTACTCATAGATCAGTCTTGCTCAGGCATCGTCATATAAACTTTGTCCTGCAGTAGATGGCAGCGAATACAGAAACCCACAACTGGACAATGTGCAGAGAGTGCGAGACTTTGGAACACTCAGTCATCAACAACTCCCCTTGGGGCTCAGGAAATTACGCAGAAGAGGAGACAGAAAGATTGCTAAGAACCAGAGCGAATGAATTACACCAGGCAAATAGTGACTTGCCGACACGGTAGGACTGACACACACATGAACTCACATGAACATACTATAGCAGCACGCACAGGGTCTTCATAGGTTCAAGAAGAATGGCCCCATAGACTCATAAGGAGTGGCATTATTGGAGATGTGGCCTTGTAAAGTGGGTGTGGCCTTGTTGGAGGAAGTGTGTCCCAGGGAGTGGGCTTTGATATTTCAGAAGCTCAAGCCAAGCCTAGTGTTGCTCTCTCTTCTGCTGCTTGAGAATCCAGAGGTAAAACTCTCAGCTACCTCTCCAGTACCATGTCTGCCTGTGTGCTGCCATGCTTCCTGGCATGATAATGGATTAAACCTCTGAACTGTACGCTAGTCCCAATTAAATGTTTTATTTTATAAGAATGACCATGGTGTGTCTTCACAGCAATAGAAACCCCACCTAAGACGGGATCCCAGGGGTGAGTGGGAGACATGAACATAACCTCCCACTTTTAACCAAGAAGATATCCTCAATGGACAATGCTTGCAAAAAAAAATAGTTTTCTCCAGTGGAGTCTCACTGGATATATAAACCACACTTTAGGCAGGCCCCATGCCTAGCAGTAGAAGGCAAACACAAAATGAACTCAATGGTATTTTTGTAGATTTTGTTGATTTGTTTCATATTGTTTTGTTTGGGCATTTTTAGCCATGCTGATCTTTTAATTGTATATTATGGTTTCTGATTTTGTGTTGTTTTTATGTGTATGTATATCTCTGTATGTGTATGGCTTTTATACTTTTTCTTGCTAAAATTCGCATATCAAAGGATTGTTTGTTCTTGCATCTTTATTGATACACAACTTACAATAGCCATCAATTGATAGATAGATAAAAAATATGTTATGTGGAAGGTAGCTCATACCTATAATCTCAACACTGAGGCAAGAGAACTGCTGTGTTCAAGGACAGTCTGGGCTACATAGTAAGTTCTAGGCCAGCCTGGGTTACATTGTTAGACTTCATGGCAAAAGAACAAAAGTAAAAAGAAAAGAATAAAATAACTTTAAGTGAAATATAAAGAACAAGATGAAAAATAAAAAATTTACTAATTTATACACACACATACACACAGTGGGATACTCTCCTATATATAAAAAATTAGATCCTTTCAATTGCAGGAAAGTGGATAACACTTCAGGGCACCATGTTAAGCGAAAGAAGTCAGACACAGAAACCTAAGCTTGCTTTCCATCGTCAGCAGAAGTTAAAAATAATGAGCATGAAATAGAAGGAGAATATGATTATAGCAGATCAGAAGCAGAGTGGGGTAGAGAGTACAGACGAAGTCTGGGTAGCAAGTACCAAAACAGGTTCCACAAAAGGAGTCACTCCCAGGGTTCTACATACAGAATGACTATACTTTTCAATAACCTATTACACAGTTTATGTAGAGATGGACTTAAAATTTCCAAAGACAAATATTGAGTTGTGGGCACTAACCACTCTGATCTTATCCTCCATTCTATACATGCACTGAACTATCACACTATGTACTCCAGATATGTGCAGATATATGTTCTTTTAAAGGACAAAAATAATGGCTTTATAGATCATTCTTTTGTAAGGTAAGAATACTATTAGTCTCAGTCTCCTGTATTTTAGGTGGAAATTAATGTTTACAGATGTATTTTCTTAAAATGTGATATTTTTCTTTAGTATTTTGTTGTTAAATGTTAATGCACAATCACTGTAAAATTTAGACCACAAGGAACATTATTAAAAACCTAAAATTAATCGGAAGTCATATTATAGACATAAAACTACTTGAAGATTTCTTTTTTCATAGTTCAACTCTAAGCTTTGGAGGACAATGTCAATGTGAACTCTGGATTCTTAACTCCAAAATCCAGAACATTCTTCTGATGCAGCAGGGATGGACAATCTGATCTGGGAAAGTGTTGTTTCCTGGAAGGCAGAATGACTTGAACAGTGGCATCACAGAGACACAAGGGAAATGCCAGCCTGAGAGCTATCGTGTTCCGTGGTGCTTCTCTTCATCCGCACATAGATGTCTTCCACATCTGCCCTTGCATCTAGAATGGTGCCTAGCCTACAGAAGTCACTCAAAAACCATTTGCTTTCTGAAGAACTGGATAATCAGACATCTTCTGCAATGCTTGTGTTGAGCCTCGGGGGCATGCTGAACTTTTGATGATGGTGGTGTCTGGGAGCTTCGTTCTTTGAGCAGAAGAGTTGTACCAAGTCACATCTCAGCCATTAAAAAGGCAGCGTAAGTTACACTTCTGAAATACAACTCACACGACTGTGTAAGCTTTATCTTCATGGCACTGTCACACTTTATTTGGAAATGGAGAGAGGGTCAACGTTCAATCATCACACAATTTAGTATTTGTATTTTCCAGTCTGTGCTAGGTCTGTGGAGGGTGGGCACAGAAGTGTTGACAGGAAACATGAAAAAGCTGGGAGAGACGGGCAGAATTTGATAGTGGAAAGGAAATATATCCTCAGCTCTAACAGACCTGAGGCTTGTTGAAAGGAATGCAATAAGATTCAGATGAACATATCATACTCATTAGAGAAGGTTCTACTATGTAAGGATTTAGTGATCATTTTGACTCACCTATGGATGTGGAAAAAAAAAACACATTAACCTACCAGAATTTTACCTTTTTTTTTTTCGAGACAGGGTTTCTCTGTAGCTTTGGAGCCTGTCCTGGAA
>LOJH01000435.1:4232-16606 GCA_001685095.1 Ellobius talpinus | reverse complement strand
ACACACACACACACACACACACACACACACACACACACACACACACCAGAGCCTGGTCTATAATTCCTTTGCCTCTGGTCTGTCTGTACTCTCTTCCTCCCTCAAGAGGTCTGGAAGTGCTGCTTATGGTTTAGGGTTTCCATGACACCTGTGCATCTCTTTTTATTTTTCCCTTCTTCAATCCCTGACACATGTTTGACCAAGATTGTTTATGTAATCCAAGTTTGGAATTTATCTCCCTTCAGTTAATAATACATTTATTTTCCCATATTAGTTCCCAATGTGTGTGCTCCATTGCTGTATCTCTACCCCTCTGCCAAAAGGAAAAAAATGTCTTTAGAATTAGATTCGAAGTCTTCAGGGTATTTGTTCTTTGTTCTGGGAAAGCACTGGTGGCAATGTCTAAAACCCTGCCATTTTTCTGACTAGAAAGAGTTTTAAAGATTGCCTAATTAGCATTCCTTTTTTTCAATGATAAGAAGTCTAAGACCTTGAGAGGTGAAATGACTTCTCTGAGTATAAATGCTGTGCCTGCAGCAAGTTTAACTCTAATGCAGCTTTGCAGTTCATATGTGTGGCGGAAGTGAGGAGCGAAGTAAACTAGTTGGCTGGCTCTTCTTGCAAAACTGTACAAAGGCCCCTACATGAGACTTAGCAAAAGCCAAAACAAACCCAATCCCTGTAGACAGTGAAGTGCTCTAAACCTAATGCCCCGGTACTTTTTCAGTTCTGAAAATGAAGTCAATCTGATACTCTTAAATCGAGCTCATTCACAACTCCATGGTGAAAATATTAAACATTACTCTAGTTTTTTCAAACTGACTTCAGAACCTCTAGTCACGTCTTTGAATATAGAATATTCCAAGACGATAAATGGCGTGTTTGTCAGGAAAACAGCATGCATAAGAAAGAACTATTATGGGACTAGTAAAGAAGACTAGTCTTTATACCTCTCCCAGAATTTAAATGGACTTGTAAAACCGAAAGGGACCCTACACATTGTTAAGATGAGTGCTTTCTGTATGTTAACATTGTAATAGCCTGTTGACATACTTGCTTACTCATCAAAATGTTCACATTGAGAAAAGTGTTCTTTCTGTTTTTAAAGTGATAGGACTAAGGTTTAGATAAAATAGTGTATTCCTCAGATTTACTGCTTGGAGTTTATAGCAGTGGTTTACATACTCAGCTGTGGTCTTCTTTATCCTTTGTCCCTAAAGAAGGTTGACTTCCTCTAATCATAGAACTCTATTCAGCAAATGGCATCCTGAATTCTTCTGGGATGTCTCAGTCTGTAGGAAATAATGTTTTGTAAGAATGCTCTTTTGACATATGAAGAATTCTTTATTTATTTTTCTAATATTCAGTTCCTCATGAGGCACCCAGAATTTCCATGGTCTATTCAACCTTCAGAAGCAAAACTAGGAGTTGGTTCTTTGTGGCGCCTCTGCCTTCAACTTCTGTCTTTCCCAAGCCTGAATCTTCATTTCTTTAGAGGAAACATGCATCATTTTCTCAGTTGTGAAACTTTCTATCCAGGCTCACCCTGAGTGGCATTTGTTGTGACCCAATTTTCAGTGCTTCTGCTGACCATATAGCACAGAGAACATGACACAGTAACTCCACTGGTCATTTGCTTCAGCTGAATGGCACATTTCAATGAATGCAACCCAAGGTGATTAGCTTTTTTCATCGGGTTCCCAGCATGGTAAAGATAGATTTTCTCAGCACCATTCTACAGTGCTCCAGAATGCTCAGGAAACTCTCATAACTTAACCAGCAAGACTTAGGATTCTTAATCAAAAAGGAACAGTGCTAACATCAGTATAATACAGCTGACTGAATTTCAGTTACAACATCACAGGCTTCCACAGGCATTCATAAGCCACCCAGATCTGCGATACTTACATAGAGTGTGTTGTAGAGCCCCTGCGTATGGGGGGGCATTGCCATCATCCGTACTGAGATATGCATTGCCTTTCATCTGAAGCCATTTCTAGGATCATCTCAGTTAGTGGAATAGTTGAGTAACAGAATTGCAACTTCAAGACTAGGAGACTAGGGCACACACTAAGAAATTTAGTTTATCCAATTCATTACAAGTTGCAAGAGTATGTTTTGTGTCATTAGGTTCCCTGGGCAACAGTTGAGCTTTCCTTTCTCACACAAGGAAGAATCAGCAACAGCCTGGAAAATGTTTCTCTTAGGTCTTCAATCACCAGAAGAGGTCTCAACCCACGCCAGGTAAGACAGAGCTCAGCGCAGGAGCAGTACGAGATAAAGCTCTCCCATTTGCCTATCATAGCATAGTTGATTTGCATATCCATGACAAATGAAAGATCCAGCTAGATTGTAATCAGCCTGAGAACACTTCCTCTTTGCCATCACATTTCACCCATGTTGCATAATACTGAATACATCTGGATGAAAAAACTAGATGAATCAATGATGTCAAAGGTAGATTCAAAGGTAGATGTTGGTTCGAAACAGGAGATTTGAGCATCTCCTGCTGGTAACTAGATCTTCTTTCAATGAGACAATCTTTAGATTTTTTGCCTCTGTTTCCCTTTAACCCCCGCCCCCAGTTTCTCTAGACAAAGGAAAATACCTCTGTTTTATATTTCTTCATAATTTAGTTGGATGAACTGGGTGAACTACATTTCTCCATCAGACAGTTGTT
The DNA here is from genome assembly GCA_001685095.1 of Ellobius talpinus. Classification (NCBI taxonomy): domain Eukaryota; kingdom Metazoa; phylum Chordata; class Mammalia; order Rodentia; family Cricetidae; genus Ellobius; species Ellobius talpinus. Next base: position 13,926 of record LOJH01000435.1, on the reverse strand, counting down.
TTCTTCTCTTTTCAGGAAGATTGTGCGACCAAGAGCCTTTTTCATCAAGAGGAATGATGGCCAGGGGATATAAAATTCTAGTGATAAGATGAATAAGTTCTGGCTATCTAATATAGACATGGTGATTATAGTGAATAATCACATTTTTTATAAATGAAGTTTGAGCTTATTAACTCAAATCTGATCATTTCTCAAATATATGTACATCACATCATATTGTACACTTAGTACATATTTTATATACTATATACTCTATATATATCACATTGAACACTTAATACACAATTTAAAAATGATGTGTTGTATGTGTGTGTACATATCATGCCTTTGTAAATATCTCTCTCTCTGTGTGTGTGTGTGTGTGTGTGTGTGAATGCATATGGAGACCAGAGGGTGTCGTAGGTCTTCCCCTGTTGGTAACCTCCTTATTGAACCTGGACTCACAGACTGGATAAGACTAGCTAGGCAGCAAGCAGTTGGGATTCTCCTGGCTCCTCACCCCCAGTGATAGGATTCCACCTTTTATGTGGAAGCTATAAACTCTGGTCCTCATCCTGAAGGAGCAAGCACTTTATAGACTATCTCCACAACCCTAGGATACACAATTTGTGTTTGTCAATCAAACTTCATAAACAGGGTTAGAGGAGCGGACCAAATGTTTCTCAGTGATAGTATGTCAGCATTCTCATTTTATAGAAATAAAGTCAAAAGGGAGTTTTGTTAGTAAGTGTAAAACTCATGGCTTTTAAGTTGGAGACAGAACTGATGAGGGAAATTTGGGAAATTAGCCCACTCCCGACCCACTTTTCCTTTTGGAATCTGACACTTATTATCTATGATACCATCATGCTGTCCTGCACATCCGTCCCCCATACCTTTCTCAAACCTGATAATTAGGCCTCCCTCAATTTCCCCTAGCCAAGAGGAAACAAGAACTAGTATGAACAAGTGGAAGTTTATGATCAGAAGATACAATAAAGAGAAAGAAACACAAGAAACTAAATTAGTAATCCTGCTGCCAGGGCACTTTGTTGTTTGTTTATTTGCTTTGGAAGGTGTAGAAATAAACTATCTGGTAAACTTAAGTGAGATGAAAGAAGTCGCAATAAGTAAGAACTGATTTCTAAACAAAATATTAAAATAAGATCATGTAATCAGTGCATGTCCTAATAACTGATATGGTCCAAGTTTCTATAAGTTTAGATTATACAAAAATACAAAAGAAATTGCCAACATCATAAAGTCTAGTGCCAGACAAAGACTGCAACATGTAACTTTTGATATCAGCCCATTTCTTTGATTACCCAAGTAAGTGTTTATCACTGACTGCTCGCCTCTTCAGCTTTCCATATACCTTAATCTCTGTAATAGATTATAAACCAAATCAAAGCCATTCGTGGTATTTTACTAAGATACAGTGTTTGTTTAGTAATTAGAGAAGTAATTTATGGCCTTGTCTTAGTCACTGTTCTGTTACTGTGAAGAGACACTATGATCAAGGCAACTTCTATGGAAGAAAGGATTTTATTAGGGGCCTGTTGACAGTTTCAGAGGTTTAGTTCATTATCATCATGGCAGGGAGCATGGTGGCCGAGAACATGACCGTGTGCAGGCACGGTGCTGAAGTAGTAACTGAGAGCTACACCCTGATCTGCAGGCCAAGAGTGAGACTCTAAGCTTAGCTTAGGCTTTTGAAACCTTCAAGCCCATTTGCAGTGACACATTTTCTCCAACAAAGCCATGTCTGCTAATCCTTCTAATCCTTTCAAGCAGTTCCACACCCTGGTGACTAAGCATTCAAATATATGAGCCTATGGGGGCCATTCTTATTCAAATCACCACAGACTTTAAAGAAATTTTGTTAATGTTCAATGTGTTTGCAAACAAACAAAAAAAGGAGAAAGGTTAACTACTTGTTTAGAAAATAGTAATAACAGAACATAGCTGCTACTTCTCTTTGACTTTGTAAGCTGAAGCTGTTTGGATAAAAGATGTTCAGGCAATGGTTAGTCACATGATAGAGAGGGGTGGGGCAAGGAGGGGGCAAACAAAAACAGAAAGAGCTAGAGAGACCAATTTGCTCTTTAGCAAGGGTCTACTAGAATAAATTATTAAAAATGAGATTGAAATGATTATACAAAGAAAATATTGAGTAGATTTACCTTGGAGAACAGGTCTGAGCAGAAAAGGCAAAGGTAAACAAGATGGGTAGTTGACCCAGAATGTTTGCATGGTGGCTTCCCAGGTCTATCAGATGGGCAGCAGCTTTTCTGTGTGGAATCAGAGGTTGCGCCACGTGACACAGCTGCTATGTCCAGGTGTATTGCAGTCAACAGCAGGTGTTCTACTCAGCTCTTGAATGTACAATCGCTAATAAGAAAACACACCAAAGCACCAGAAGAGAGAAATAAATTTAAGACACAGGTCAGAAACCTGTGCCGCAACAAATCTCGGGGATAAATTATAGAAAGCTGCTACTATTTCTCAAGCATGTTAGGGCAGAGGATGTGTTGGAAGCCTACTAGAACTGTATCACACACAGACATTAATAGAGGTCTAAGGAATACTGGGGTATCAATAGAACTTGACAAAGGAAACAATGTACAGGAAGCAAATTCAAATATAATTCCAAACCACATGAGAATTGACAAGGTTCTGCTAAATGGTTTGGACAATATCCCAGGATACATCAACAGAAAAAAGGAAGTACCCAATATGAAGTGCATCCTGGGACTATCCAGCAGGCTGCTCTTTGGAATAACTGGAGAGTTCAGCAGAGAAGTGTAGAAGAAGCTGCAGTCACATGGACAGAGGCAACTACAGAACTCAGACATTGGATTTGGCAGACCTAGGGTGTGTGAGGCTAACTGAACGCATAGGTTTGAGTCTGCAGCAGCCAATAACAGTGATATGAAGTCAAAAAGTACCTGTTCCACTTTGTGCCTCAGTTTTTTTTACCAAGTGTAAGATTTTGGGGGTCAGATTAATTATCACTTTGCTCCTCAGTTTCTCTATTTATAAAATGGTATAATGTCTACCTCATTGCCTGAATCAAAAGCTTTTTTAAAATATAAAACCTTTCAGTTTAGAATTGAGTACATGGCACATAACAAAATTTCAAAGGTGGATATTATGTTTATAGTAAAAGATTTTTTTAAATCCTAAGAATAAATACAGTTAACTAAATACATATGAATCAGGTATCAAGTTTTCAAAGTGCTCTTGCAGTGTGACTAACTTAGGACTTGGGTAAATTTGTCTGATAGTAGCTGCATACATTCAAACCAATGAAACCAAGGGATTTACAGAACAGCCTGAAACTCAACCACTGAAGGGGCTTTTTCCAGGTATCTCTTTTGAGGATTGATAGGATGGCTCAGTGGATAAAAGCATTGCTGTACAATGTACAAGCCTGATGATTTGAGTTCAATATCCAGAATCTACATGGTGGAAGGAAAGAGAAAGGGGAGAGAGAAGGAGGGAAAGAAAGAAAAGAGGAGAAGAAAGGAAGAGGGAAGGAAGTAAAGAAGTAAGGCAGAAGAGGAGGAGGGAATGAGAGGAAGGAAGAGGAGGAAGGAAGAGGAGGAAGGAAGAGGAGAAATAGCTCAGTTTGAACAGTTCCTGGGTAGAGATCAAGGCAGAACGTTTTCATGATATGGGATCCTATAAAAGACAAATTATATTCATAGAACATTCACTATATATAGAAACACAATCACATACACACATGCGTGTACACACACATGCAGGCACACATGGCTGCACACACCAAAAAGCCCCAGCAGAGCTATTTTGAACAGGTCAGGAGCAGAAGACACAGAGCCCTGACTGCCCAGAAAACCCTTCGGTGTCCCTTAAAGTCCTTGGAACAGGGCCCTTTGGGAACAAATGGGATGCTTTTATTCTCTAAAAGTAAATTTTTAAAAGACTTATTTAGTGTCTATTCTTCAAATGTTGCTTAGTGAAAGGCACTGTCCTATGCATTAGGAACAACAATGTGGAAAATGGAAAGAGATAAGAAACTGTGTGCTGATCTCATTGTGGGTGAGATAAGTCAGTGAGTCATATTAGAGACAACCACAGGGCTGCACAGGATGTACTTAGCTGCACATCTTAGGTACCTGAAGCTCCTGTACCACTTCATCTCCCTCCAGTGTAAGCAGAGATGTGTTGACTTTGTCCTTCTTGGATGTTTGGTCCCTGCTAAGTATCTTTACCTCGTGAACCGCACTCCTCCTTTCTCCTGGCGTGAACAGTGAAGACAGCTCAATGAGCAGCCTCCTAGAAGCAGGAATTAGGGGGCACATGCTCACCCCAGGGCCAGGAAGCAAAACAAAGTAACGAGGAGGAAACAGTTCCACAATCCCCTTCAAAAGTCTACCCTAGTGACCTAAACAGATCCTCATCTCCAACAGTCACATCTGTGGCTTGGTCTTTACATCACACATGGGCGTTCAGGAGACAGTCAATGCCCACAGTAGAGGAAAGCGGCAGTGAGGGAGAGGAGCATGGACAGGCGTGGCTTTCTGGTTCCCATTCTGGTCAATGCCTTCCTAGCTCATAGGTACAACTGTCCCATTGTGTCGTCTACTTTGCCTTTCACACTAATTTGTCCAGAGTCTCATTAGCAACCACACCACAAGTGGGAAAAAAAGAGAAAGGCAAAGGAAAATTAGAACTGTGTTTAGGTTTCAGGATTTTCAAGAGTATAGGAGCAAACACAAAGGAGGAGAAATCAGCAAGGCCCAGATTTCTCACATACTCCCTCTTGACTTAGATGTATGTCCTCTTCAAGTCTTGAGGACTTTTAACAATAACACTAATTGTTATATTTCATAGATGATGTCATGACCAATGCAATACACTACATTAAAAAACATGTCATTTCCCTGATGACTTTTGATTTCCAGACACAGATATTCTAATGACCAGAATGGACGGAGTGGAAGCCAGGGTCTCCACATTTGGCTACTTTGATGTTAACTGGCGCTTGCTGACTGTGAAGTTCAGTTTTCCTTCCCAGTTTCAATACTGGATCAGAGCATCTGGCTTGGGAGTGGGGTCATTGTCAAAGTCAAGGAGGACCAAATCTTTTCATGGACCAAGGACAAGATAGAAACAAAAGTCATAAAGGTCTGAGCAACTCTGGCATCAAGTTTGGCTACTGTAAGAATGCAAAGGCTTAAGACAAACAGTAAGAATTAATAACTCTGTGTTTTATTTGCTTAAAAAAATGAGTGAAGACATAGCAGCCCTTTAAAGAAAAAATACAAAACAAGTCCTATTTAGTGTATTTGTGTGTTTCCCAGACCCTCAAGATCTTGGCTAGCCTTTCACTCAAGGACAGCAGCTAATAAGCACCCAAGGGTATCTTCTTGTCTCCAGGGTAACCCAACATCCTGTTCCTCTGTTGCTGTCAATCCAGACCCTTTACATCTCCAACCTTTCTCTTCCTGAAACTGCTTTCCCTGCTAGGTCCAGCTTCTCGGGGCTCTGCCTTCGACACAGGTTGTTCTGGCTTCCAAATTGCCCATTTACCACCACTGCTTATGTTCCGATGCAAAGATTAGACATCATTTCCCTGGTAACCTGGCATTTTCAATCACACCCTCCTCAGACACCAATACAACACAGAACAGATAAAATTGCTGGCCTCCTAAGGAGTCTCTGGAGGGCCTGTAGAGGCAGAACCTACAGCCGACTCATCATGACATCCACATCCTTATTGCTCTCTGTGTCTTGAGGGCGATCACAAAACTGAGAGGGAATGGGGCAAACATCCTCCATCATATGAATGTTGAACTCGGAACCCGCTCTCATTGATGGCCCCCCTTTCAGTAGAAATAATGGGGCAGACTTTAGGTTGTAGAGTCACCTAGAACTGTGTCACCATGAACGAACAAGTTACTAAACCTCCTTGGGAATGAGTTATTTAATGCAGACCAGTGGTTCTCAACCTTCCTAATGCTGCAACTCTTTAATACAGTTCTTCATGTTGTGGGGAGCCCCAAACATAAAATTACTTTCATTGCTACTTCATCACTGTAATTCTGCTGCTGCTATAAATCATAATGTAAATGATTTTGTAGATAAGAGGGATGTCAAAGGGATTGTGACCAACAGGTTGAGAATCTTGGAAGTAGAAGATGACAACAATCATTACTACATTTCACATAAAATACGTAAGTAAGAAAACATGTGATTTGTTTAATTCATTTGCTCTATGCATTATGTACAGAAAGCAAAATTCAACTAGAAAGATTTAAACATTAAAAGGGAGAAGGAGAATGAGAATATTTTGTAAGTGATTTCTATAAGCGACACACAAGTGGCTAAGAAATGAAACTTTAAAGACCTCTCAATGTCAGGCGGTGGTGGTGCACACCTTTAATCCCAGCACTCAGAAGGCAGAAGCAGTCAGATCTCTGAGTTCAAGGCCAGCCTGGTCTACAGAATAAGTCCCAGGACAGTCAGGACTGCACAGAGAAGCCCTGTCTTTAAATAAAATAAATTAAAATAAAATACTTGTCAGGGATGAATCAATGTTTCCCTCATGAATGAATTGAACGACTGGCATAAATGTTTATATCAAAGGCTAATAGAATAAATCATTGTTACTGTAATCTGAGGTTAGAAAGCACAAGTTCGTATTCGGGATTGCGTGTAGAATTTTCAAAGCCTCCCTCTGTTGTAACTCTCTCCTCCTTTACTATCTCATCAAACCTTTCGAGCCAACTCTCCTTGTCGGTGCATTTCTCCCTGCCAGTCTCTCGTGGGGTTAACACCGCCATGGCAAACCCATTGATGCTTTTAGCTCTCTGGCGAGTAGACTAGATGAAAATGGTAGTCAGAATGTGACAAACTGCTGGCCTCATATCCAGGAAGAAAAAAAAAGATCCCACAAATCTTTCAAAGGCTTATTTCTGACCACCTAAAATTCTCCCCCAGAGGGCGCTCTAACAGTCTAGTCCTGGGGAATGAGCCCAGGACTTAGGGACCTTAAAGGGCACAGAGTCTCACAACTATAGCAGAGGACCCCTACTCAGGGCAGGCATGAGAGCCAGCTATGGTGTAGGAGGCAGAAGCACAGCCAAGTGCAGTCTTTTGCATTCTTTTAAGCCTCAGCCCTGCTTTCTACTAACCGCAAACGCAGCTGTATTCTCTCTAAATAGAGAGCACAAGTGACTTGATTGTATGACTCAGACCTTCCTCTGGGAAGTAGTGCAGAAGATGGTTCTTGTGAGAGAGAGGAGGAAGTCCTAAAAGCAGAGACATCGCTGCCGCTGGATGGTGCTGGATGATGCTTGAGCGCCCAGGTTGACAGGACTGGGAGGTGGTAAAAGCTTTAAGAGGTAAGGGCTTTTGGGAGGGCCTTAGGCCATTGGCGCCATCAGTCAAAAGCGACTGTGATACCCGGCACTTCCCTTTTCCTGTTGTGCTTGTTCCTGCTCATGATGTAAATAGTTTGCTTCATCAGCGTTTCCAGTCAATGCTACGTGGTACCCTCACCCACACCAGGGACCTAAAAGCAACAGTTTCAATTAGACTGGGAGCTCAAATTGTGGCCACAGACTTTTTATCTTATAAATTAATTATCTGATATATATTTTGTCATAACATGTGTCACGCATCCCCATTCTCAAGAAACAAATAGCGACCCGCGCGTTTATCTAGAATTACTGACATTCCGTTGCTATTTGTGTTATGATATGCAATTCTGGCCAAAACACTGAGCAGAAGCTTGCTTCTCCTCTTCCTGATTGGATCGGGGAAGAGGCTTCATTCCCCTTGCTTCTCTGTGCAGCTGTGTAAGACTTACCTCTGCTTCAGACAGGAGGAAGGATGCCTAAGGAGAGAAGATTCCCATGCACTTCAGTAGGGCAGGATCTCCCTGGCTGCCAAGCCAGGCAAGTTCCTACTCTCATATGCCTGGCTAAATAATGGGCCCATTACTGTTTAAGCGACACCCAACTGTTATTTTTCTTCCCCCCTGAAAACATCTTGGGAACAACAGCGATCTTTTGATTAATGGAGTTATCTGAAGAACCAAGAATCTTAAAAACCACTTCCTCCACTTTAGTTTGAAGCCATTCCCCAACATTCCACTGGGGAAAAAAAATGAGACAGCATTTCACTAGTCCTGACTGGCATGGAATTCACTATATAAACCAGGTTGGCCTCGGAATCACATGGATATACCTGCTTCTGCCTTCTTAGTGCTGGGATTAAGGGCATAAGCCACCATGTCAGGCACCAGTAACATTTTGATAAACACAAAAATAGGTGCATACTTTCAATATTATAAGGAGTTATAATACTCCCCACAGAATTTCTAAAATATGGATGAGACCTTAAAATAGAAAAGATGATATGAATGCCTATAAGAAAATCTATTTATACCAAATACACGTTTTATAGACTTAGTCATGTAAAACTTTAAACTCCTAAACATGGCAATTCCATAATCAAACCAAGTACAGCAACAAATTAAAATACATAAGCACCATGTATATATAAATATGTATATAAAGCATTACTTTAAAATTTATTTAATACAAGAAAATATCTTATAAGCTGGGAAGAAAAACATGTTAAGACTGGCTGAGAGTATGTTTATCCAGTAGGTCTAAAAATTTTTAAATAACGTATGCAGTGGAAATAAAGAAACAAAGAGACTTTTGTCTTAGGACATCAATTTGCCAAGATTTCTAATGTTTAAGGAAGAGTAGAGAAAATTGTCTTCTAAACTAATAGAATGGTGTTATTATAATTTGGGAAACAATACACACTATTCAGAATCATCAACACTCTCTATTCCGATTATCTTAGCTTGCTGCATTTGTCTGTAAAAGGTATCAGAATTGTGTGCAGTAACTATCTGTGAAAGCACCTGTGTCTGATGACATATGCTCAACACACTCTTTGATCACACGGTTCCATTTTGGTCAATAAAAGCCTGCATATGATTCTAGTCCCTTAAGACTGTAATGGAGCTGGGAAATACACATTGCCTAGTGACACTGTAGCCATGACAACACCATTGCACAACACCTTACTCATGTACTTATGATGATGTTGCTGTAAACAAACCTCCTGGACTGCCCTTCAGATAAAAGTGTAGCACATACCAATGTGTAATGGATAGTACTTGATAATGCCAAAAATTGACTAAGTTCTTATATTCATTATGCTATAATTTTGCTGTATTAGCATTTGCTTTTATTTATAAAAAAATGTTTACTACATTTGATGTCAGTCAAAAGGCAGAGAAGCAATAAGCAATGTTTAGCATAAAGATAGAAATCTGTGTTGCTTGGGTAGCAGCTTCTCATATCTCCCATTTATCTCATTCCTTGATTGTATCAGGGCCACACCACATGGCTGATGGATTACATCTTAGTTTGTATGAGACCAGTCTGGGATGTTTCTACAATCATGAAATCTAGGTTTGTGTAAACATACTTTATGATGTTCACACAATGAAAAGTCGCTAAAACATTTACTTCTCACGGTGTGCTCCTATCATATAATGTGTGCATCGCTATGTGTATACCGCAAACCAAGGAATTATTTTTTTGATTGTTCTACTTTTTATTTTTTTTTAAATTTCCACCTCCTCCTCTCCTCCTATTTCCCTCCACCTCCTCCCTCCCCCTCCCTCTCCAGTCCAAAGAGCAGTCAGGGTTCCCTGCCC
>LOJH01000434.1:35548-63070 GCA_001685095.1 Ellobius talpinus | reverse complement strand
TCTGCACCCCACTCTTCTCCTTCAGCTAGCCAGGGTGTTCTTGCTAACGGCCAGCAAGGCTCTCAGTAGTCATTTTAGACAGAAGTACTTGCCAGTGCACTGGGAGTGAAAGCAACAAAATTGAAAGAAACTGCAAATTAGTGTTTTCACTGCCAAAGGCCACCATTAAGTGCAATTTAGCCTGCAGTTAAGCACCAAGCGGGTGGGCAGAAGGGGATGCCTCTGGAACATCCTGCAGTCTCAGGACGGTAAAGGCTTCAGCTCTCACCTGCTTCAGTGTGGGATGTGGGGCTGCAGCCTCAGCCTTGGTGCTGGTGGTACCCACACCCTGCTGCAGCAGCCGCTGCTCCATCTCCTGCTCTTGCTGCAGTGCCTTCACGAAGGCAGCCTTCAGCCGACTGGTGTGCTCCACCTTGAGTGCCTTCTTCTGGTTGGACGTCATGCAGGTCTCACACATAACAGCTCCACCCTTCTCCCGCCAGCGGCATGTGAAGTCCGTCTTGCACTGAACACACATGTAGGGCTCCCGGGATAACATAGCAGAAGCTGTGCTGGCAGAGATCCTTCCCGCTGTAATAGATGGGGTGATTTTGTCAAAGTAACCTCAATGACTGTGGGCAGTGGCCCGGGTGGACATCTCTCAAAGGTACATAGAGGCCACAGTGGATGACTCTCCAAAGGCCCTGTGATACTGGCCTGGCTTGGCCTTGCCATAGCAGGCGTCCTAAGAGATGTGTCAAAAGTTACCCTGCCTTGTTGGTTACTTGCCTTGTAGGCAATTGGGTATTCACTCCCTCTTCTTGGGGACATGCTACCCAAACACTAAGGACGGCTGAGGCCAGGAGACAAGCAACTTCCTCTGCTTGTTGCTGACAGTAGAACCAGGCCTCAGCCCTAGGAGGAGCCTGGCTGCGCTGTGGATCAGAGGATCAAATGCACACTGATGAACTTTCCAGACAAGATTCTGGAGGCAGAGCTAAGAGATGGCACCTGTACTAGCTGTCCACAGCTCTGGTTCCACCTCACCTGTACACTGAATGAGGTACGGGTTTGACAGGACGAGGATGGGCAGGGCTCTGGTTCTGAGCACTCCACAGGCAGACTACTGCCAGCCCTGCCAGCTAGAGATAGAACCCGGCACTTGCATGAACTTACTGCCCTGCATGAATGGGTATCTCTCCCTAGCAATTCTTCATCAATGTTACCTCACTACAGAGTGCCAGCATTCAGGCTTCCCAGCAATGCATACTTGGTCTCTCATGGAAGCCCAAGAGGTGTATGTTACTAACACTATGCCACAGAGGGTGTTGTTCACCCACAGGGGCCTGGTGACTATCTTCAGTGCAAATCTGTGCTCAAGGCATGCTACAAAAGTTACTGAGGAGTATGCACTTGGCAAACCTCTGAGCCTGTTTCCCACCAGTGCTCTGGGTTGGTGGTAGGTGGGCCCCAACTCCAGTGTATGGAGCCGGGGGTCCCAGGAGACTGGCGCACACACTCAACAACCCAGCTCCAGGGAAGCAATGGGCACAATTCTGCATGTTCCCACCACCTTCCTCCTTGCACAGTGAAGCAGACAATGGAAGCCCTTCTCTGTGTACACAGTCCCTTACACCTATGTCAGAAGAGCTAGCACTAATGACCAGAGTCAAGGGGCCGATCTGCTGGGTTCAGTCATATTCACCTTTTTTTTCTCCTGGCATCAGACAAAGCCACTTGGGGGTGGGAAGAGAGGTGGACCACCATTAACCTGTTCACCAGCTCAATGTCAAGACACACACATCCTTGGCCTGTGTCTGGGAGCCAACTGGGCCATCCACCCATTCCTTCCCTGTCTAATGCTGTTTCTATGGGGTCCTGCAGATGTCCTATCCACACTGCCCCCAAATATGGTAAAGAACCTGGCCCAGGCAAAGGTGCCTCTATCTGTCCTTCAGGCCAAGAAGACTAGAAGCTTTGAAAAACTCTGCCTCATCCAAGGGTCAGCCTCCTGCAGATGCTCAACCTCACCCCTAACTACAACAGGGATTGATTTCACAGTAAAACCGGTGCAGCATGGCTGCCTGAGATGCCCAATTCTAGATAGAATGTGTCTTACAGAGGCTGGAGCAGGAGGTAAGGCCACCCACTCACCTTGCGTCTCCAGCAAATTCTGCACCACCTCCTCCAGACCAACCAGGTAGATGAACTCATTGTTGGCAGCACTGGGCAGGAAGTTCATTTCTGGAGCAGGGGGCTTGGGAGGTGGAATCTCGAGCAGTGTCTTCTCTAGCTGCTTGCGTAATGCTAGCTTGGCAGCAGCCTGCCGGCTGGCTGGAGACTCAACAGATGCAACCACAGAGGCCACACTGGTTGGGGTGGAGCTGACCTGAGCAGAGGCAACTGTTGTCCCCTTCAGTGAGGCTGCAGTGGGCTGTGGAAGACAACTAGGTGAGGCTCAGGCTACCTAAAGCAGGCTCCATGTCAGATGTGCACTGGAATCCTTATAAGAGTAAATCTGAGCCGGGTACGGTGGCCTTTAATACCAGCTCTCAGGAGGCAAGGGGAGTTTGAAACTAGCCTGGGCTACATAGTGAGACCCTGTCTCAAAACAAAACAAACTGAAGTAAATCTGAGTAGACTGCCACCACCTAAGTCCATGGCAGCAAGGGACACCCAGGTTCTACACACCTAGCTCCCCGCATGCCCAGGAGTCAAGCAGAGCAAGCTGGGAAGCTGAAATGGGTCTACACCTTGAGTGTTGCTTCTCAACTGGTTCTGAGTATGCACAAGGCCACTGGGAAATACAGCTCCTGTTTGGCCTGTCATATGCAACTTCATGTCCCTGTTAGTCTCCACCCATCCCACTGCTGCACTCCCCAAACCTATGCTGAGCACCCCAGGTTCCTAGTGTGTTGTGGGGGATCCAACAACGATCTCCACAAGATATAAAGAGTACCACACACTCTTTCTCCCTGGGCAAACTGACAACCAAGGCCCACAAACACTACTCTGTGGGGCTTAGATGCTCAGCAAGGGGATCCAGCACAGGCTACCAGCCTCTGATTGACAGGGGCCCTGGCTCCATCACTAACCCACCACCCTGGTGGCGTACTGAGCATAGCAGACATGGAAACATGGGCTGCTGTGAAGAGGTGCCCACCCCCAGACTTATGTTTTAGCTGAGGCACACACCCAAGTGGGAGGCAGAGATAGTCATTGTCTGTGCACTGGAACTGGACTTTAACACAGGCAAGGGCCCTTTGTCAGAGCTGTCCAAAGTCCAGTCTTGTCTTGTCTAAGGAGGGCGGGCAGTGACAAAGAAAAAAGAATTCACTGTCAGCAAAAGGTCTGCAGACTGGGTAATTTCATCTCTCAGACAAAACTCTTACTCTAGCCCTTTTTTCTTTCCATCCTGCTACCCAGGGGTGGGGACAGTCCCTTCCCACTTCAGAGACTCTATACAGAGGTGGAAGGACACATAGCTAAGAATAGCCCACTGGGCTGTGGGAGGATCTGTGACATGCTGTCCTCCCAGCCTGAGGACAGTCAGCAGGAGCTGGGGGAGGTATTGCAGCAGCGGCTCTGGGAGGGATGACAGGCTCCAGAGGGATCTGGTGTCCCTCTAGTGGTCTCCTAACTTTTCCCTCAGAGCCTGCTGTCTCTCATATGCCTGCATCCCCAACCAGTCCCCACTGTCTCAAAAGCTTCCTAACTTTGCTAAAGGACAATCTGTGTAAGATCTTCATACCTAGAAGAACTCCAGTCCCACCTTCAGGGGTGTCCAAGACCCCACCAGATCCAGGAATCAAGTGTGTGACACCAGCCCCATCCCAGAAGACACAACGACACTTTGAGACCTACCACCAACCCTACCCCAACCTTGTACCTAAGTTCCAGACTTACCTGAGGGATGTTGACAAGCAGATTGGTATTAGAGACATTGGCAACACGGATAAGTCCCTGCTGGATGATCCTCTGTCCCTGAATCTGCATGCTGGGCACTGAGGCGCGGGGGGCTAGGAGGAGGGGTGGTGGCCCTGTGGAGGGGTGCTGTCTGACATTGTGAATCTGTTGGGAGACAGGGGACAAGAATGCCACTGAGATCAACTAATCCTGGCAGACCACGGAAGGGTGGACACCTGGCCCCACCCTAGCACACACCGCTTACCTGGGCCCCCCTGACAAGTGGTGGCATGACTACTTGGGAACTGGCCTGTGGTCCCAGCTTGGCAGACACCTGCTGCCCACCCCGGACCAGTGGCGGTGGGATGATGCTGCCGGGCATTCGAGCAGAAGAGGTCTGTCAATGACATTGAGACCCAGGATCATATACATTTTCTTTTTCTCCTAAAATTCATTCTGTGTTTACTTCCCCAGTGCTAGGATGACAGGTTTGAGCAACCAGCCTAATTTATGTGGTACTCAGGGCTTTGTAACATAAGGCAGGCACTCTACCAATGAAGCCACAGCTCTATGAGGGTTTCTGTTTTAAGGTTAACAAATTCAAAAACCCAAGATTAGCTTAAAAAAAAAAAACCTATTTACTGTACACATGACTGTACTGGGAGTCACGAGAACTCAGAAGAAGGAATCATGGAAGGTGTGACAGAGCCACTGAAGTGTCTGGACAGAGGCCTGAGCTGAGAGGCCTCAGTAAAGTCCATATGAAGAGCGCCTGTCCTGCTTTAATCACTCTCCTTTCGATCTTACTGGTTGGTCACCACTGACCACAGTCTGTGAAATCAACAGTGCCTCGTTTGGTGGGGTCATTTGGGGTACACCTAACACTTCGGTCCTTGCCTGTTAACTTGGGAATAGGCAGTCTTTGCTTTCACAGACCAAGGCTGCTCAGGGACCTAGCCATAAGCAGTGGTGGTATTCGGAAACAGGCAGACAAGTACACACTAACCTGAAGTGATGTCTTGCCAGCAGGAATGTTCTGAGTACCCCGGACGAGTGGGGGAGGGGTGGTCACGGAGCTCCCTGAGGAAGCTGCAGGCTGTAAGATAGCAGGGCGCATCAACAGGAGGTGGTGTTGGGCAGTCCACACACCACTGCCCTGTAATCATCTTCTGCTTGCTCCCTGCTGCTCAGGCGCCCTGTGGGTTGTGCCTCTGCCCTGGGTCAACCTCTCTAATCCTGGGGTGCCCAGATTCTGACAAGACTCTGAGGCGGGCAGCACATGTACCTTCTGTGCTATGGCTTCCTTTTGTATTTGACTCTGTCGGAGCTTCTTCAACAGAACCAGCTTTGCTTCCTCCAGCCTCAACTCCTCTTTCAGCTGCTTGATCATCCGCTCTCGCTCTTCTGGGCTGCTTTTCTATGAGAGCAAGAGCACAAAATTGGGGAAAGCCTTAGTAGAGACTGCAAAGCTAGGGTGACCAGGCTCCCAGGCATGGGCACAGGCCCTGCAAAGGCTCACCAGGAGCGCCTCAGTGCTGGTATCCTTCAAGGATGCTGTGGTCAACCCATTCACCCTTGGGCTTGATGGCTGCTCACTGTCAGAGAGCACGATCACATCAGGTGAGGGAGGTCTCTTCTCAGACTTAATGTCACTGTCAGACAGAGGTAACAGGGGTTAGCATAGCAGAGCGCACTTGGCCCCTGCTGGCCTCCTCCAGGTGCCCTATTGTCCCCAGCTGACTTGCTATCTGTATTGTGGATGTTCTGATCGGCCAGTAGCCAGGCAGGAAGTATACGCAGGGAGACCAGGCAGGAAGTAGAGGCGGGGCAATGAGAACAGGAGAATTCTGGGAAGAGGAAAACTCAGTTTGCAGTCGTCACCCAGAAGCAGAGGAAGCAAGATGACAATGCCTTGCTGATAAAAGGTACCAAGCCACCTGGCTAACACAGACAAGAATTATGGGTTAAGTTGTAAGATGTAAGAATGAGTTAATAAGAAGCCTGAGTTAATTGGCCAAACAGTTTATAATTAATGTAGTAGACCTCTGTGTGTTTCTTTGGGACAGAACAACTGCAGGACCAGGCGGATCAGAAACT
Organism: Ellobius talpinus; assembly: GCA_001685095.1. NCBI lineage: Eukaryota > Metazoa > Chordata > Mammalia > Rodentia > Cricetidae > Ellobius > Ellobius talpinus. The sequence continues at coordinate 57,088 of LOJH01000434.1, read as the reverse complement.
GTCAACAGCAAGTGGCTGTAGTGACTACAGGTCTCAAGGCTCAGCTCTGCAGAGTACAACAGCTCTGTCTGAGGACCCCAATGCTGTCCTACTCACTACACTTTGCCCGCTGCCCTCAACCCTGTACATTGCTCAAGTTCAGAGGAAGCTCACTTTACCTGTGAACGAACAGCCAAACACAGCTCCTGGGGAGGAGTGTGTGGGGAGGCACAGGCTGCCAGTTACCAGAGTTCCATCGAGCACTCTTTCAACACTGGCTAAGGGCCAATCTCTGAGCTGCTGGCCCACCCAGCAAGCCCATGTCAGTTAATTCACACAGGACCACTCTGACGCTGGACTTCCCCTCTTTATAACAGGTGTTAGAGGACATACACATTTATTTCTAAAGTCTCAGGGCTAAATGTGCTCTGTTGCAGTACAGGGGTGGGGGCAGCAAATTCTAAAGAAGGTACTGTGCATAGAGGGTACTGTCCCTGGGTGTGTACCCAACACCCTTCGAGGACCCATCTCCCATCTTGCTTGTGGAAAAGCAGCTCCGGGCATGTGCACTAGGTGGCACTGTGACACAAGAGACAAACACAAGCACAGATAAAGTTAAGTGGAAGTCACAGCACAAAGCTGTTTCGGTGGTTTGTGCTAGAGTGAGGTGAGTCACTAAGAAAAGAGCCTCTGGACCCAACAGCCCTCAGGAAGGCAGACAGAGTCTGACCAGCCAGATGTAGCCCTGGCTTTCTGGTTCCATTCAGAGGCACATGGCAGCTACACAAACACTGGTGTGGCTGCCAAACTGTCAGGTCAGGGGTAAGGACAAAGTCTGAAGGCCCACACCTGGGGTCTACAGAGTCTGGGGACAGTTGATGAATATCAGGCTTTGGCAGCCCAGAAATTGGCCATTTAAAAAGAGACCCTGGAGGGGCTGGAGAAATGGCTTCATGATTAGGAGCACTAGCTGTTCTTCCAGAGGACCCAGGTTCAATTCCCAGTACCCACAACAGTTCATAACTGTCTGTAACTGGAGTTCCAGAGGATCTGAAACCCTCACACAGACACACTTGCAGGCAAACACCAATGCATATAAATAAATCATTAAATAAAATTTGAGACCCTGGGCAGCTCCCTCTGGTCTCTTCAAATACTCCAGGTCTATCTCTCCTCAATGACAGTTCCATGGGCCCCACACTGACCAAGATCAGCTTTCAAGGTGATCTGGCAGCTCCGATTCCAGGCCCATGGGCTGTGTGCACCATCCCCATCAACTGCACACTATGCAGCTGCAGAGGCCCAACCTGGCACTGTGAATGTGGTACTGGACAGAGTAGCCAGGCCTAGGAGGAACCTAGGACAGATTTCTAGTCCAGGACTGGGTTTCCTGGGCATGCAGAATGACGAAGAGTCAACTGCGGGTGTGTGTGTGTGTCAATTCTTTTCTATCTTCCTGAGGTGGACTGCCTAAAAAAACTTGAGATTTGCTGGAGGGATGAGGGGTGGGGCTAGTCAGAGACCATCCTTGGCAGACAGCCATGACCACTGTGCTTTCTAACTGGATCAATAACACACCTCAGAGGTGATGTCACTGCCAGTGGTAACTCAGCATCCCAGCCACAGCAAGCGGGGAGTAAACTTCCTCCATGCTAATCAGGCCACCCAAGTCACGTGAAAAAGGCATTTCCCTCCTTGATCATGTGACCCTTTAACTGTGCCTTCCAACGTGAAAACCATGGCAACGGGCAGTTCTAACCGGTTTGTGACACACAGCCTTCATTTTGAGAGGAGAGGTAAGGGTTCAGGTGCTGTCAGAAAATGGAGGCTCCACTTACCCCAAGGCCCTTCCTGTGCGGCCTCCAGGACACTGTGCCTGTGTCCTAGACACCCGATCACCTGTGGTCATCTCTCACATACACAGGAAACCGCAAGTCCATCTCGTTTCCAAAGTGAAAAACTTTTCAAAGCTTTTTTTTTAAACAAAAGTACCTTCAAGATTTTCTGTACTTTTCTAGACAGTTTTTAATTTAGGAACAGGCAGGCACACGTGGATCAAACAGTGACAGGCACTGGAGGGAGACTTTTAACTTATAAAACAGTGACAGGCACTGGAGGGAGACTTTTAGCTTATAAAACCCATGGGCAGGAGAAGAAAACGGAGTGAGAGGAGCATGGAGAGTGGCATGCAGACGCCTCTGTTGCATGGCCAAGAGTCTGGAATAACTACATTCATCTGGAAACTGTATGACTCTGTCCTGCCGGCCCATGTTGAGAACACAGTGAAAAACGATGATAAAGTGCCTTTATGTCACCAACAAAGACCCCTGGACACAGGCCGGCCTGGTCATCAGCACCAAAAGCTCTGTAGTGTCCTGCAGGGTGGCTGAACTCCCATCCCTCGTGCATAGGGGTAGACCTTGCCAGGGGAGGTGCTCAGTCCCTATCCATGCTGATATGATAAAGGAGATACAGAGTGGGCGCTGGGAACTGGACTTCTATGGTTTCTCAAATGGGGCTTCCCGGGGCCCAGGGAAGACCCTATCCTCCTAACCCTACATTCCCTTGGCACCCACTGTATAGTGGGAGCAGATTCTGGCTATGACAAACAGTGGCTCTGTCCTTAGGGTCATGGCCCACTAAAACATACAGGACACAGAAAAAGACAAATTCACAGGTGGGAACAGAATGGAAGCACTTAAAAAAAAAAGGCCCTAAACTTATTTAAGGGAAAGCTTATCCAAGAAGTCCCACCAACTGTAAACATAAAGCACACCTACGCACCTCAAACTACAGAAAGTCAAAGAAGGGTTGCCCGGACCCACACTGTGCACGAACAACACAGCACCTAAGGTCTGTCCAAAAGGGTCTCTTAAATGGGGGTGGGGGGAAGAGGTGGGAGAGGGCATGCTCTGAGCTAATCATGGCCTATAGTCCAAAGACACCTCACTCAGGATCACGAGTCCTCCTCGGGGCCAACACTGGGGCCCAGTATGAATAAACCATGACTCACTCACCCACCTTTCTGCACCCAAACCTTGGACCACAAAGCACACTAGCTTTAGCTTGGCGTCCACGCCTGCAGTCTATCCACCAAGCCATGGCCAGCCTTGTCTAGATCACTCTTCAATAGTCCTCGGCCTTCAGAATGGCCCAGTGTCCATTCATTAGCCCCACAGCACATAACCTGCAGAGGCCCCTCAGTTTCCCAAGGGGCTGCTTGGCAAATGTAGCCTTAGTTACCTAGTATATATCTGTATGTGAGGAGAACAGAGACAGATGGAACAGGATGGACAGATGACACCATGCCAAGGAAAGCATGCATGCCTTGCCCCTGAATAGGCCGATGGCCCACCTGCCTGCCTTCCTCTCTTGGTGGCACAACTTTCACAGGAGGGATTCCCTACCCTGAGCATATCCCTCTCACATAGGTGACACAGTCTCAGCTCCCAATAAGGGCACAGGAGGATCAGGGTGCCACTTTGTGCAGATCCTGAACAAATGATCCCATCACCAGAGTGGGAGAGCTGGACTCAAAACTAAGCAGGCTGGAGTTGAAGGGACCATGGGGCTTCTACCCAGAGTCAGGGGACTGTCCCCCCCCAGCCCCAGTGTTGCCTCCTACAGGCATCAGCACAGAGCACCCACAAAACTGTGGGTTGGAGACTCATGGGACTCAGACTTTGGAGAGTGCCCCACACAGTAAGAGACAGCAGGCTGTCTGACTTCTGCTTCTTGAAGGACACCATCTTTCCTCTCACAGGGTCTTGAAGGCTCAGATGTCTCAGCACTAGGCAGAGCGGGAGTCCTACTGCCCCAAGGCAATGGGACAGCAGGAGAGGCTGCTCTGGCCCCAATGCTCACCTAAGGGTGACTTTGCTGGCCCTAAAGGACCTATTCCCACAGTGACAAGATGGGGTTATCTGGCCTTTAATCCAGATTAATCCACTTGAGCAGAGGTAGGTAGACCTGAGTTCAAGGCCAGCCTGGTCTACACAGTGAGTTCCAGGACAGCAAGGACCACTCAGAGAAACCCTATCTCAAAAAAACCAAAGACCAANAAAAAAAAAAAAGGTGGGGCTGTCTGCTCAAAGTGAACTCTGAGGCTGGTGTATCCTGTTATATCAGGCCACAGTGGCTGCCTCTCCAAAACTGGCAGGCCAATGTCCTAAAAGCCAGATACAAGTGTTCAGCAACACCAGACTCCCCTGACAGAAATTCTGACAGGGCAGAGCCCTGTAAGCTGGATTAGACAGGGGCCCTCCTGAGACCCCCAACACAGTCTAGGGGGACACCTGTTCAGGCTTACAGGCCCGCAGAGGGTGTCAAGGATGAGATCCACAGCTGCACCTTGGGCGATTCAAGACAGGACCTGTTCACTGACATCTACAGTCTAAGTGAAAATCTTGCCCATGTGGGCAACCAAACCACCTGATAGGGTTTCATACTGCTGAATCCCTGAGTTAGGTCACAGCAACCTATCAGCTTCCATACTTCAGAAAACTAGCTCTAGGGACGTCTAACTCCCAGGACACATAGTATAGGACCAGCCCTCTGTCTGAGGGGACAGAGGTGGGTTTGGCCAGTGTCAGCCATGGACACCTAGGACAGATGACCTGGACCAGCTGGCCTACAGAATACCAGATGGTAAAGCACCAGAACAGCACTGCTTTGCCCCACTCAACTGGGCCTCCGCCTCCTCCCTTAGATTAACCCCCAACAGAGGACACTCACTGGGACAAAGCAGAGAGCAAGGAAGAAAACAGGAGAAAAATATACCAGTGACTGTCATGCCACTCGGCAGCTCCACACACAGGGCAGTGGAGGTAGCCCTCTGTCTGTCTATGGGTAGGACAGGCTGAAGCAAGCACACAGCACACCAGAGTTGCAGGATAAAGGGTGAGGAGTGTGTCCCACTCACTGTACTATTATTGGCCACGCAAACACGGACCCACTTATAGCAAGTCCTACTAGAGAGCCCCCACTCCCAAAATGGTTTCTGGATGTAGCCCTGGCTGTCCTTGAAGATCTTCAAGAGATCCACCTGCCTCTGCCTCTGAGTGCCGGAACAAAAGGTGTGCGCCACTACCATGTCTGGCACCTGTTAGAGAGCTTTAACACTGGGCACCATTCTCTGTACCAGACAAAAACTGACCCGGCAGCCCCAGGGCTGAGTATGGAGAAACTTCTTAATGATCTTTCTTACCATCTGGGCACAGAACAACTCACATGGAACACTCCCCCTACCCTACCCTGCTTTCTCTTTCGGGGAGCCTTGTAACAAAAACAGCCTGGCTGGCATCACACCTCCTGGCTACAACCCAAGGGCCTCCGAATGGGATGCTGGGATCAGAACATGTTCCATCTCTCCACCACAGAGGTAAGCCAGCCATTACTCTTCACCTCCGACTGCGGTTCTGGATATCCAACATGGTGATACATAGGGACAGGCAGCACATGACCTGTGGGGCTGCACCACAGAGCAGCAAGGCTAGGCAAGGACAGTGCAGAGTAGCTGACCCTTTACAGTGGACAGCCATGTCAACTGCAGTGTGACATCCCTATTAACAGCACCGCCAGTGTGCAAGGAGAGACACAGGTCATGGCAGCACAGGGCCACTCAGCCAAGCCCTGCACACAACTTGGGCCACCTAGGGATGAGAATGCCACTGGGGGGTGGGGGTGGCCATGGAGGTTGCTCAGGAAAGAACATGTACACAGGGAGAAGCTGGTCCCTACAAACTGTCAGCTCTGACTGTCATTCAGGTCATCATGTCCCATTTGTGGAGCTAAGCTCAAATTTACAGCTAAAGTCCTGGACCACTGACAGTATCCACAGTAGTACCTTCAAGTAGGTAAGAAAGGACAGTGTAAGGACAGGGATGTAGCCCTCACACTTCATCAGTAAACAGGAACTTGTCCCACAACAGGTCACCAATCGACTGTCAGAATACCAGGATGACATTTGGTTAGGGGGAGGTGCCCAGCACCAGAGGGTGAGACTCAGGGTAGAGTTCCCTGACAGCGGAACATCATACCATGCTCCAGCAAAGTAGAAGCTGGAACTAGAGCAAATGTATATGTAATCACACCTCCAAAGAAGAGGCCAGCTTGTTCACCAGCAGAGCCTACAAGCTGGGAAAAATCACAAGGAGCCAGCATGGGCACCAGCACAGCTGCTCGGTGCACCCCTTCAGACATCTGAGCTTCAAGGTGTGCTCAGCCCAGGTGAGGCAGTGCACACCAGTATGTGGACAGAAAGGCACTCAAGTCATGATGCTTGATGGCTCCATCTGTGTAACAGAAAACCCATTCACCACAGGAGTCTTGAAATGTGCCTTTTCAATCCTCTGTGACAAAGAGGACAGACAGATGAAGCAGTCCTGTCGTGTGACATGTGCACTTTCCTGGAGGCAACCAGGGGGAAGTTAAAGATTTGTATACCCCAGGCACTCCTCCCCAAATGCTTAACACAAAGACTAACTGCACAAAAAAATTCCTGGTACTGAGACCAGCAATTAAGGAGAATATTCTGATGAGTAAAGTTTAGAAATGTGGCCTGTGTGGGGCTGGGAACCTCGGCAGCATCAATAGATCACATCAGTGCCTCAAAACTATCCTGAGGGGTAGAAGATGTGCTGAGGACTAAACACCACATGGGGCCCAGAGCACTAAAAGGACTTTTGGGATAACTAAAGCAATGAAAACGGAATCCGGAATGGTTAACACCTGTGAAGCTTGATTCCTATTTGTGCCAAGGTCTACAGCAATCTGTTCATGTTGGGGTTGCAAATACTCAAGAAACAACCTACGGGGCTAAAAACACAGATCAACAAGGTTAAGAGTGCTTACTGCTTTTGTAGAGCACCAGGGTTCAGTTCCAAGCACTTATATGGAAGCTCAGAGCACTTAACTCCAGTTCTAGGGATCTGGTGCTGTCTTCTGACCTTCAGCACCAGGCACATATAGTGCACTATATACACACACAGGTAAAACACTCATACACATAAAATAAAAAATTTAAAAACTAACGGTAGAAAATATTTCTTTGGAGTCAGGTGTAGTGACTCACACCTATAATCCTAGCACTGGAGAGAAGCTGGGGCCGGAGAGAAGCTGGGGCAGGAGGATTCCAATGAGTCTGAGGGCAGCCTGGACTACAAAGAGTCCATCTCAAAAACAAACAAAAAGGTGCACAAACACAGAGGTTTCCACACACCTACGGGGCAGGCTCATCTGAGGTGCAGCTGCAGCAGAGAACCTGTGACGCACTACCGTCCTTCCCTCGGTACTGTGAACCTCCGTCCTAACAGCTACCACTGAGCACAGAAACAACAAAAGGGTCCAAGAAGCCAAGTATTCCAAGAGATTTACTAAACAGAGGTAGTCACTGACTTAAGATTTTTGCTTTTTGATAACAGAAAATCAGGAAATGCAGCAACAGTCCCCGGGTGCCAAAGTCCTCCCACCTCCCGCTATTGGGAGGATTCAACAACTTTCAGCTTAATATGGGTTTACTGAGACATAACCCATCAAGCAGCCAAAAACATAAAAACACCATATATGCTGCTACTTCAGAGGCTTATTACAGTCATTTTAATTCAATTAATAACTATTTTTAAATTTCCTACTACATTAGACATCCATAGTCACAGTTCACAATCCAAGCTGCCTGGAGCCGTCAGATCCCTAGAACCATATTTAGCAGCAGGTGTGAACCGCCTAACTCTAGTCCTCTGGAAGAGCAGCTACTGCTCTCAGCTCCAGAAAAGGGGCTGGGTCACTGGGTGGGTTCCCCAGTCTTGTCATCCTATCATTTCATGACCTGTGGTGACTTTTTCCCTGGTTGTCAAAGCTGTGTTTCCAAATCCAAGTCACTGCCAGGCAAGGTGGTACACACCTTTGATCCTAATACTCAGGAGGCAGAATTAGGCAGATCTCCATGAGTCCAAGGCCAGCCATAGCTACACAGTGAGACTGTTTAAAAGAAAAGGTTTAAGTTATATGCTGGCACAGTGACACAAACCTGCCACCCCATCACTTTGTAGATAGAAACAGATCCCAAGTTCAAGGCCCTCCTCAGCTACATAGTAAAGTCAGCCTGAGCTACATGAAACCTTGTCTCAAGTACTTGTTTTGGTGGCACTTATACTAAAACTGGAACAGAACAGAGATTAATTAATTCAGCCTCTCTGTGCAAACCTACTAAGTGTTCCAAACAGAACACGAGCACACAGTCAGCCTATGGCTTGGGAATGAAGAATGTGAACAGACAGCAATTACTGGCATGTCTCCCATCTCTCCAGCCACTAGACACCACCTCTTGTCTCCCACTCCTGAGGGCCTTCCATGATGCCATGACACCTGCCTGAACCTCAGCCTCAGGGAACTCAGCATGTCCTTCCTCCCTCAGGTGTCTGGGGCACATCCCCTCTCTAATCTCTTATTTTCAGAAACTCACACACTTGTCCCTTTAGCACGGTGGTGAGACAGAGACAACAACAGGACTCTGAAGGGAGGCATGAAGCAAGGCCATGTGGAACCAATCGCAGCAGGGCTCCCAGCTCCTCCTCTTCACAGACTGTCACCCTGAGTTATCTTCTTGACAATATCAAAATACAACAAAGAACCCTTCCCAGAAGGCCTGCCACTCTTTTCCTTAAAGAGCCCTTTCAGAGGCTAGAACAGGGCCTTCTGGTATGGCTCCCTCTGCTGCACTTGGGCCATCAAATCCTGTAAGATCCTGGTACCCACTCTTGCTTCTCCCTGCTGTATCTACTAAGACTCTTTCTTTACTCCACTCTTCTACCAGGACACTGGGTCAGGAAAAAAGCTACTAATTAAAAAGCAACCAATGGGGCTAGAGAGACAGCTCAGAGGTTAGGAGTACTCGATCTTCCAGAGAATTTGGGTTGGGTACCCAGCAACCACAGGGCAGCTAACAACCACCTGCACATCTCCAGTTCCAGGGGATCTGACACACTCTTCTGGCCCCCACGGGCACCAGGCACATACATATATATAGTGCACACACACATGCAAACAAGTCTAAAAAATGGCTGGGCAGTGGTGGTACACACCTTTAATTCTAGCACTTGGGAGGCAGATCTCTGAATTCAAGGCCAGCCTGGTCCAGCAAGGGCTACACAGAGAAACCCTGTCTTGAAAAAACAAAAAATTCGAGGACAAGGACCACACATGCATATGCTAAGGCTGTATCCTAAGCCATCACCCAACATTTTGGACCACAGGTGTTTATTCGGAATACATTCCAACAGAGAGCTGGCAGGCCTAGTCTGCATTCTGGGGAAGATGATGACCAAGCTGTCACCTTGTGTGTGGTTACCGCCAAATGCAGCTTATGGGCAGTCAACTTTCTCTCACAGACCTAGATTTGTGCTTCCATTAGAGGGGTAAGGTGACAGAGGGGGACCTGGCACAGATGCAGGTCAGGGACCTAGTGGCAGAGTCCTAAGGAATAAGCTACCACATATACTAAAAACCTGGACATTTTGAGAAGGAAGCCTTCAGGTTCTTTAACATGATAGAATTGCACGAACCTCAGGAGCCTGCCATCAGCTGCTGGGCATGAAGCAAGGGCAAGGCTGGTCACTGTCCACATGAAACATTCATATGGCAGGCAAAGCAGTGTTCAGCCCAAATCAGAGCCCATGTAAGGAACAGTGGGGGCTGTAGAACTCAACCAACACCACATACCAATGTTGTGCCAAGGACGCCAGAGCACAGGGAGGGTAGGTGTGCGTGACACTGGGGAAGGCTCTTCAGGAGGCTCTGGGTGACAACGGTTTTTACCTTGCTGAGTCAAGAGCATGTGCCTATTAGAACTCATCACAGGGCAGAATTAGGAGAGGCTCTGCCCAGACGGCAGGCATTCAACAGAAGCCATGTGCTATGTACCCACAAAGACAACTATGGACTCCTGTTTCTGTCAGCCCCAGGAGCTGGGCAGCTTCCTCTACCTACACTCCCACCACATGTGGCTTCACCACAGGCCCAAAGGCACTGGGTTCCAGAACACAACCACATCCCTACAGCATGAGGAGGCCTTTCCTCTGTGTCTGTTCACCTGCGGTGTTCATGCAGCTGTGGCATGCTTGCACATGGATGTGAAGGCCTAGAGTTTACTTAAGAGTGTCTTCCTTGATGATTCTCCACTTGCTGCAGGATGTCTTGCTGAACAAACCCCTATCTGCCAACTCAGACTCCTCTGGTCTAGACAGCCAGCTTGCCTTGGAGAGCCCATCTCTGCTTGCTGAGTGCTGGAGTTACAGGCAGCCATATGTTCTGCCCCAGCTTTCAAATGGGTTCTGAGGAATCCAAACTTTGGTCCTCAAGCTTATGCAGCAAGCAATTTACCCACCAAACCATCTCCCTAGCCTTAAACCTTTCTTCTTTTTCTCTTTTCTTTTTTTGAGATAGGGTCTGACTGTGTAGCCCCAGCTAGCTTGGAACTCTCTATGTAGACCAGGCTGGTCTCTAACTCCTTAACTCGAGTGCTGGTATTAAAGGCATACAGCATGCCAAGCCCTTTCCTCATTGTGACTTGCAGATCAATAGCTGGCACGGCCTCTTTATGGGGTAGCCATTCCAGAGTTACCTTTACCCTCTGCTCCAAGCAGCCACCAGTAAAAAAAAAAAAAAGCATTGCAGTAGGGACCTGGCCTGCTGGTCTTGCAATTGTACATGTGTTTTGAGGCCCCATCTCTACACAGAGGAGGCAAGGCCGCCTACCCTGCCCCTACGCCCACACTCTCAGAGCTACTTGGCTCTTGTGGAGGACACAGAAGCACTGGTTGGGTGTGTTATGCCCCAGTGCTACAGGTTTCTACATATGTGCTATTGTATTTCAGTGTTCTCTCAGTGATCCTGTCATGAAGGACACAGCACCAGTGCCCTTCTGGTGCCCTGGCTTATTAGAGACTACAATGCCACACCAGGGAAATGAACTCCACAATCAGCTCTACCAGCTCAACTTCAAGTTACCAAAGGTTGAGGGCCCCCAAGTTGGCTCAAAGTATGCCACACCCTGTGCTCACTCCATCCTGCAGTAAACAAGCCACCAACACACGAAAGAGGTGGGGAAGGATGGGGGACACACAAGCTACCTAAAGGGCAGGTGCCAGCAGACACTGGATTCCCCAGACCAACTTGACCAAACACAGACCCTGCAGTCTCCTCTCAGGGTAAATGAAGGCATGGAGACAGTCTTGACTTTGAGCAAGCCATTACTGCCAACATTGCCTTCCTGTCCAAGAACAGCACGTGCACAGGACTTACCCTGCAGCAGTCCAAGGAGATAATGCCACACAGAAAAGGTTCAAACAGGTCCTGCACGCTGGCCCACCTATCATCCCATCCCTGGGGAGGGAGAGGAAGAAGGATGGTGAGGAGTACAAGGCCAGCTGGAGCTAAGCAGCAAGATCTAGACTGGGAGGGGAGTTGGGTGTAGGGCAGCAATCAGCTTCCTCTGTCCCCACCAGCTCAGTCTTTGCCAGAGGTTCAGGCCAGGGAGGGCAGTACGTGCCCACAATCTCCCGGTTGAAACTGTGTCTTGCAGAAAAAGACACACAACCCTGGGGTAACCTCTGTCAATTCTGTTTCCATGAATATGTTTACAGGCACTAGAATTTAAACTTCCATTTATTTTTTTTTCAGTATTAGAAGTAGAACACATGGCCTTGTACACAAAAAGGGAGGGCTTCACCACTGAGCAAGAATGCTAAACCCTGCTTGTTTCTAAAACATCTACATGGAGGGCAGAACTCAGTGTCATTAACAGTACTATTTAGCGTGGAAGCACTCATCTGTAGTCTCAGCATTCAGGAGATGGAAGCAGGAGGATAAGGATTTTGGAGGCAGCCTAAACTACATGAGACTCTACAATAAAAAGTACAATTCAGAGATGTCCCCTTGCACTGCTCTTCCACCCCCTGGTCCCACACAGCTATCCATGCCTTCCTTTCCAGATCTTAAGTCTAAACTTTTAAGTTGCACTGTGTTTTGTGTCTAGGACACATACGTGACACAGCCTGCACATGGAATTGAGAGGACAGCCTGTGAGAATGGGGTTAGTTTTCTCCTTTCACGCAGACCCTAAAGCTCAGACACAGGTTATCAAACAGGGTGGCAAGCCCCTTTCTTTATCCACTGGGTCATTTTGTGGACTTTAGTTCTGATCCTTTTCCTCCTTTTGTTCTCAGTGCTGGAGATGGAACCCAGGGGGTCTCGTGCATATGTTTCCTTGGCCATGTCCTCTAAATTAATTATGTATGGTCAGTCACTGGGGTCTGCCATGGCCCTTTCAGCATGGTCAGCTTTAGTTCATCTGTGTCTTAGAATGTTTTCTACTTCCTTCCTGTGACTAGTAACTTGCTTACAGACACCTGGGTATCTCCTCTGGGGCTGTCATGTACCCTACTGCTGGGGCTAAGGACATCTGAGTTCCCCTGTGTGAGGGAAGGGATTCCATTTTTCCTCAGTCATGTCTTCTTGTCTAGATTTGGAGAAAAATGGTTGCTAGAGCTACTTTACACTCTGACCAGGGGCATATACAAGAGGCTCTGGTTTCTACACATCATTACTAATACTGACCATTGTCTGTTATCTTTATTACAGCTAACCCAGAGAAATGTTCAGTGCACACTTATGCAGATGTCAGCCAGGCTGAATGGGTCAACAGTGGATCTATCAACCTTGGTGACTGTGTCTAGTTGCCTTACCATGTACCGAGAGTAAACCATAACATCAGTAACCTTCTGTTCTTTAAAAATTACCACCATTGTGTTTGTGCACGGTCGGGGAGAAGTGCATGCCACACCGTGCATATGGAGGACAAAGGACAGTTTTGTGAAGCTGGGTCACTCCTTCCACCTTTATATGGGTTCTGCAGATTTAAGCTCAGGTTGTCAGGCTTGAGTGGCAAGTGCTTTTACCCACTGAACCATCTCACCAGTCCAAGAATCATCTACTTCTAACATGAATCTTGATGGTCTAGGCTCGGGCATTCAGAGCTGTGGTCAGATGCACATGTGCTGGTGACTGATTTCTTCCTTATCTTGTAAAACATCCCTCTTTGGGCTGGCATACATCTTTAACCCTAGCATTCAGAAAACAGAGGAAGAGAATCTCTGTGTGCTGCAGGCCAGCCTCAACCACACAGAGAGAGCCCCCACCCCCAAAGCTCCTCTCTCGCTTGACAATCCTATAACAGTTTCTGTCTTCAAACCACTTCTTCGTTCATGAACTCACCCAGGGTTCCGTTGTTTGCTTGGTATCTATCTCTTTCCTTGAACCTATGGGGTGTCACTTAAAGAGAAACAGTGACAGGCTGAGGAGTGCAGTTTTTGTCTCACTGTGCCACCCACTGCCTTTTGGGAAGGAGATTTGATGCTTTCTTCAGTCATAATCCCAAATTGCCCTCTATTCTCAATTTATTACAAATATAAAAGACACTAGGAAACGGCCAGAAAAACTTTAGAGTGGAAGAAGGGGTATAGAGCACTGACCCCACCACTGTATCTGCCACCCATGTTCCAAGTCACCTGGCTACAATGATACACAAACATATTCACAGAGACATTAATTTGTGATCTCAGTCCACCCTCAAAGAAAACCGAAATCCCATGTCTCTGCCACCACCAGATCCTACCCTAGCCTTCAAATGTCCATGATGGGAGCATGAGAGAAAGAGAAGTTTTGAAAAAGAGCCAATTAGAATTCTAGAAGCAGGTTGGAAAAATGGCTCAGTGGTTAAGAGTACATACTGCTCCTGCAGAGGACAGGAGTTCAATTCCTGGCACCCACATGAGGCAGTTTACATGGGATTCCAGCTTCAGTAAGCTGACACTCCTTCTTGGGCATACACACCAACAATCATACATACACATAATGAAAAAAAGAAATTCCAGAAGCATACAATCAAAACCCTTGGTATTAGTGGCTGGTTATCCCAAGCCTTCTCTGCTCCCTAGTTCTGAGATGTTCCAGCCTCTGGTGTAACATGGTATGAATGTTTGCCCAGAATACAACACATTATGTTGTACATCATTTAAAATAGCAGACTTACTGTGAATGCTGCAAGCAGGCATGCCACAGTGCTTAGGCACTAGCAAACAGAAAGTCCTTACATGTTTAGCATAAGCGCAAATCCTACACCCTTTTCTTTTTGGTGCTGGGCACTCAACTTATGGCTCTGTGCTCTACCTGCAATGGTTAGATGGAATCTACAATCACCTAAAAGACACACCTCTAGGTCACTGTGAATGAATGTAGTTCAATCTGCATAAAAAGGAAGACACGATTTGCATACCAGCAGTATTCAACAGTCTCTGCTTTCTGATCACAGAAACACTGCTATTGACCAGCTGCCACAGGCTCCTGCCTCCATCCGTGGTGTGGGAGGTCCTTCTGTCTCTGTGTTGCTTTTATTGGTTAATCAATAAAGAACTGCTTTGAGCCTATGGCAGGGAAGGAACAGAACTAGGCCTGGAAAGCTAGGCTGTATGCTGGGAGGAAGGGTGGAGTCAGAAGTCATGGAGCCTCTGCCAGAGTCGGACATGCTGAAACTTTGGTGGTAAGCCACTGCCAAGTGGCGATACACAGATTAATGAAGATGGGTTAAATTAATATGTAAGAGTTAGCCAGTAAGAAGCCAGAGCTAATGGNGTTGCTTTTATTGGTTAATCAATAAAGAACTGCTTTGAGCCTATGGCAGGGAAGGAACAGAACTAGGCCTGGAAAGCTAGGCTGTATGCTGGGAGGAAGGGTGGAGTCAGAAGTCATGGAGCCTCTGCCAGAGTCGGACATGCTGAAACTTTGGTGGTAAGCCACTGCCAAGTGGCGATACACAGATTAATGAAGATGGGTTAAATTAATATGTAAGAGTTAGCCAGTAAGAAGCCAGAGCTAATGGGCCAAGGAGTGATTTAAATAATATGGTTTCCATGCGATTATTTCAGGGACAAGTGGCAAGGAACTAACTAGTAGCCTCCCCCGAACACATCCCTCCCCTGCCACAATGGGTTATAGCCTCAAACCATCAACCACTAAGCTTTTCTCTCCTTCAGCAGCTTCAGGCATTCTGTCATAGCAGGGAGAAACGTATTACTTCTAGGCCACACCATCCCAAGCCCACTCATTATTTGTGATTGGCTAGTCATTAGTATGGACACCATAAGGACAGAGGGCACTGCCTGTGCTATGAAGCAGTACGCATGAATCTCACAGCGTGGAATGAAAGCCAGGAGACACAGAGAACAATCATACAAACAAAGCTTCTTCTGGAAGCTAACCTGTCCAACCTCTGGGACAACATATCCTTGGAGGGCAATGGTGCCCTCCCCCGCTCCAGAGTACTACCCATATTCATGTCCTGGTATGGACCAAGGACCTGGCAGCACACACTTTTCAAATCTACAGAGCAGGCACTGGGGAGATGGCTCCACCCAAGTACCCGCATAAATAGCAGGACTTGGTGGCACCTGTAATTTTAGGACATGGAGACAGATGGGTCTCTGAGGCTCACTTTCCAAACAGTCTAACCAAACTGTCAAGCCTTGGCTCAGTGAAAGACAGGGTTTCCAAAATTGAGGCTGTCAGCTCCTGAGTGATACCTGCAGCTGACATCCAGCCTCCACACACACAGATTCCCTGATTCCCATGCACCCTCCTCCCCACAAGTTAAAAAAAAAAAACAACACCCTTAAAGGACACAGGCATGTTTGGCACACATCTTAAAACCAGCAATGGGAGGCAAAGGCAGGAAGATGGATCTCTTAAGAGTTCAAGGCTAGCCTAGTGTACATCCATAGTTCCAGGTCAGTCAGGTCTACCAGTAAGACCCAAAAGAAAAAAAATAAAAACTCACTTCTTTTGGCACAGTTCACAGTTGAGGTGCCAGCTGGACGCCTCTAGATGAGTCTCTTTGGCTCACCTGTCAGCAGAATCTGGAAAGCTGTGGCAACACATTGTTCTGCCTATGCATCTTTACTTGGATGATTTGAATTTTGGAAACTAGCTTTGTCTTACCAACCTCGGAAAAGTGTGTCAATTTACCAGGCTGAGCTGGCACTGTATGGAAATTAACAGCCATATTGGTCTAGAAATGTTCAACTTAAAGTATTTTTTTCCAGCTGAAAAAGGTAATGAGTGCCACTAAGCCTGCAAAGCTCTGTCTGTAAGCATCTGATAAATTATTCTCTACGTACAGGTATGGTGAGTCCAAAGCAAGAATACTTCACCCTCACTACACAGAACTCAAGTCCTGCCTGACACTAACATAATACACACAAGTGCTGGAAGAAGTCACTAAAGATGACCCTGGCCAGACAGCCTAAAGATCAAATTCAGAAACCAGGGCTCTTCCCTTCAGACTGTTCCCATACTGCAGAGGTTGCCACTGAGAGCACATTTCTTGTCACTTCATCAACCTGCAAGGCAGCGTGACCAGGAAATGTGGCTGGGATGCTCTGCCCAGGAAGAGCATGTGACCTGGCCCCTAGTCTGTCCCCTACCTGCAGGGTTGGGTTTCTTCTCCACTCTTACACCTGTATCAGCTTGAGCCCTGGGGGTCTCTACTCTCTAGGTTACTCTCACTCCAGGGTATCTGGGTGATATGTTCCCTGCATCCTTAAGTGTCATAAGAAAGCATCCTAAGCAGCTTCAGGGGACAGTTTAGAAATCAACAGTCCAGGGAGGACCCCAGGTTCAGAGGCCTGGCATAGCCCTGGGCTTCAGCAACAGAAGAGGGGCTCTTTCTCTCCTTAACATTCAACTCTGGATTTCACCAGCCACCCCCCCACAGAGGACCAGGCCACAGTGGACAAAGTATGGAACAGATCTGGCATACCCCAAAGAACCTACTCCCTCCCTCTCAGCTTTGGGAACTCATCCATCAGAAGTCTCGCCAGAAGGCTGTGGACCCAGAAAGTCAGAAGGAGAAAAGGAGCCCAAGTCTATCACTTTGACTTATTTTAAAATAAACCCTTAGGTTTAGAAGAGGCTCAGCAGAAAGCAGTCAGAAAGAGAGACAAGTTTTCCAAGGAGTAAGAGGGCTGTGGGCAAGACAGGATCCTGTGCATCCCAGGCTGGCCTCCAACTCCATATGCAGCTGAGAATAACCTTGCCTGGACTCCTTATCTTCCTGTCTGCACTCCTAGAGAGGCATATCCTGCCACATTTGCCCAGATGAGAAAAGCCTTCCTACCGGCAAATTCACAAAGTGTTCTCAATAGAAGGGAGGCTGGACTTTCCCACTAACCTCCAAGTTGTCAGGATTCTAAGAAGCACCAGCCAATATGGAAGCCCTTAGGGTCCCAACACTCACATTGCTGACAGACTGAAATCCCTGTGCACTACAGGGAACATGTGGAAAACCAGCTTCCTGTACCCCACCAGTGCTGGCCCTCAGTGGGTAAACGTTGAGGCAGGCTGGGATCCTCAAGGTACAGGATCCCAGTGGGCGGAAAAGGGGGTCAGGGGAGTTCATCACATGGTGGGAGGCTGTGCCCTCAGTGTAATCTGGGGTAAATGCTCTATCATAGAGTGTTCTGAAGAAAGGGTAATGCAGGTGTTGGAAAAAAAGGTTTCCGAGTGAAGACATGGTAGGAGGTTGAGTCTGACTTCCTTCAGGCTTTCACCTGTGCGTGTCACAAAGTCTGAGCACCTATAAAGTTCCCTTGAAGTAATTAGTGATGATCAGGAGAAACCCACAGAGCAGATGGCAGAAGCCTGGCCTCCCTGGGCACTCACATCAAAGGAATGTCCCAGTACTCCTATAACCCCAGAAGTGACAGGCCCACTGACAGCAGGGGACTTCCTCCGTAGGAGACGAGGACTTGCCACTGACAGTGTCCCAGCCTAGGACTCAGGGACACCCTGCCTCTGCACCTAGCCTCTGCTAGGCTCCAGCCCAGTCCACTCGCTCTTCTTACTCACCTGTGTGAGGTGCGCATGTCCACAGGCCCATCTCCTACCAGCCCTTCGCCTGATCCTGTGGCCGAGGTCTCTGTTGTCCTCAGCAACCCCTGGGCTGGGCCTACACCTGGCTCAGGCATCACCCTGGTGTCTCCGTCCACGGTCAGCTCTGATGGTGCTCGCTCCATTTTCATTTTCTTGCTCTCCACATCATCCTCCATGAGGTCGGGGTCAAGGGCTCGCTTCTGACTGCGGGTTCGACATGCTTCTTCACTCATTCTGTATGTGAAAGGAAGGACACAACATCTGAACCAGGCATGGAGAAGCAGACCCTTCTTCAAGTCTGGTGAGTGGCTTTGTTTTCCTCACAGAGGAGGCTGGTTGGAGAAGGGACAAGAACAGGACCACACAGCCCCTCCTAGACTTTCTTCACACCCTCAGGATGGCTGAGCAGAAGGTCCACAGGCCTCTGGGGTGTGGCAATTTCTGAGAAAACAAGGAGTCCAAATGGGAGGAAAGCAATAACAGCTGGTACTGAGCAGGGTCCTTCTGTGGAAGAAGGGTGCCAATTGTAGGCCTGAAAACCAGCCCAGGGGCTTGGCACCTGTACTGCAATGATATATGGGAAACATGGACAGAGGTGACCTCAGGTGCTGTGTGCCTGAGCTCCCCTCTGCAGCTCCCCTCCAGGGAACCAGAAGTGAGAGTCACATTAAGCTCTTTGTTTGGCAGAGATACACTGAGCAGAATATAGACTGGTCCATCCCAACATGCCACCACCATGGCCCTGTGACACACACATATCTTGATTTAAAGAAAAAGGAAAACAAAAAACAAAACCGCTGAGTCAGTTTTTGATCCCATGACATCACTGGGCTCCACATGACCCTTCCTAGGATTCAGTCAGAGAGACAAAGCACTTTCTAGAAAACCAGTCTGAACCGGTTCCAGACAACAGAGCTGAAGTGAAGTGTTGTTAACCCTAGCAGAGACAGGAGGACAGCTTGCTGGCATTCCACAGCAGGGTCTGGGACAAGGCGCTCTTAAAGGGGCCGCTCAGAACCCAGGTCTTAACACTACAGGACACCAGACTAGGTAAAGTCAGAGAGAACCCAGATTTCACTAAGGACAGGAAAAAAACAATCTGGCTGAGCTTTGGCAGGATCCAAGGAATGGTTTTTCATGGGACATCTGAGTATAGCCCTGCAGAGAACCTCAGCTCACACCTCCAGGAGGCTTGATGGGAAAACCCTCTGATTAGAATCCTTGATGGCAGGGCATCCTTCCAGATGCCTCAGTTCCCCCAGGGGCAAATAAGGTAGGGAAGGCCTGTCCTGGACAAAGTCAGTTCTGGAAGCCCCTTCCAGGTTCTGGGAGACTGGTGGCATCATATCAAGGATGTGCTCTCATGGTCAAACCAGAGTGTCATATCCCCCTCCCCCATCCAGTCTCCCTCTTCACAGACCAGAAGGTTCCCTGCCCCATCTCAGAAGACTGAGGACCCAGGAGCTCCTCTTCAGCACCACCTAGACAAGGCTGATGCTTTAACCCTAACATGACTCAGTCCAGAGTGGATTGCGATCATCTGCCCCCAACTCTCCTGTCACTCCAACCTGCACCCCGCCACCCTCCCCCAGATGCCAGGGCACATCCCCCCTTCCACTCCACCAGCACCTCTAGCCCCACTGTTCCTCCAGCACAATAAACCCTGTCAAGCCTGCTGGTCTCCCTGTGAAAGCCAACAAAGTCACTGCCCTGGGGCGTTGGAGCTGCCTGAAGCAGAGCTGCTGGGTTTTAGAACAAATGAGAAGGCAGATTGGCAGCATCCTCAGACAGGATACAAGCACGCCCAGGCCTGGACAGGGAAAGATGGGAGCCTAGGACCTCTGACAAGAAAAGCATATGGGAATTGGGGGAACATTATGACTCTCAAGAGTGAAGTTTGCAGGGCAGTGGCGGCACACGCCTTTAATCCCCACACTCAGGGAGCAGAGGCAGGTGGATGTCTGTGAGTTCAAGGCCAGCCTGGTCTACAGAGTGAGTTTCAAGACTGTCAGGGCTACACAGAGAAACCCTGTTTCAAAAGAGTGAAGCTCTATGCCTGGCTCCGCCCTCACACTCCACCACCACAACTCTGTTGCAGGCAGGCAGGGTTTTCCTAGGGCAGCCTCAGAATCTCTTAGTTCATCTGAATACACTAGACACCCTATCTGAAGCCCACCTTCTCCGCCCCACTGCCTCACCAAGAAAGCACTAAGGAGCCGGGCAGTGGTGGAGCAACTTTAATCCCAGCACTCGGGAGGCAGAGGCAATTGGGTCTCTGTGAGTTCGAGGCCAGCCTGGTCTAAGAGCGAGTTCTCTAAAGCTACAGAGAAACCCTGCCTAGAAAACTCACAAATAAACACATAAATAAGCAAATAAATAAGTGGCTGAGGAAAAGCAAGGGTCTAACAGGAGTTGAGGAAACTGTTCTCTATGTTTCTAGGACGCCCTATACACAATCAAATGGAGATAGAGACAGTAACCTGCTCAGAACTTAAACAGGATCCAAGGAGTCCACCTTGAGCCAACCTCAGGATGGGCTGGGTAGGAGAGGGGATGCCTGTGATTTGCCTACCAGAAAGACAAGCAGAGCTGGAGGGGACAGCACCACACAGAGGTCCCAAGCAGGGTTTGCCCTCTCCACTAGGGGCTGAGCCTCCAAAGTTGTGTCCTTAAGGAGTGATATTCTGTGGTAAGAAGAGCCCTACCCCCCAAGGTCAACAGAACCAAGGCCTCCTTGGGACCAGTGCTGCAGGCACAAAGTGGACAGGAAGAAAAACTAACCTCTTAGGAAGCATTCTAAGAGGCAGAGAAAGGGGTAAATGAGGGTGTGTTTTAAAATTCCTAGAGGGGAAAAAGAATGCTGCCTCAGAGTAACTACCACAGGCCTGTGGAGGGGAATGGGTCTCACCAGCCACTGACTGCATGGCAGCAGCACAGGAAATGATGGTCATTTTAAGGGTAGAGATACAAAGGTCACAAGGCCCATCCAGTTACCAAGGAGGGGGGTAGAACACTGAAAGCAAGAGTCTCCCTGCTCTCTCCCAACATCCAGGACTGGACCTCATACCTGCACATGCAGCAATCCTAGCAACCACCAGTGGAGCCTGAAGGTTAGTGGGTAGGTGGGGTACAGCAAAGGGCTCCCTCAGCAAGAGTCCTACACAGGTGCCTCTGCCAGCAGTCCTTGTTGTATACCAAAAGTAGGTCTCTGAGGCAGCACAAACACCATTAACTGCTACCTGGAGGCTGCTTCCTTTCAGTAAAAATGCCACAACACAACTGAAGGGAGGACCTTGGGCAAGAAGCCAGCTCTAAGTCAAGTGCCAAAGGTCAAATGCAGCAGCAGGGCCCAGGATCTCTAAGAAGTCATCTAGAGCAAAGATACCCAACACAGGCTAAGGATGGCAGACCAGTGACCATCCCCTGCTAATCTAATCCACAGACACAAGTAACAGTCTAACTGCCAAATCAAGGGCTTGGGGCCAGGCCAGCAGGTACACATTCTGGGCATTGTGTAAAAGAATGAAAAGCTGGGGGCTGGAGAGATGGCTCAGTAGTTAAGAGCATTGCCTGCTCTTCCAA